>LPNX011037000.1:1417157-1475410 GCA_001517045.1 Pseudotsuga menziesii | reverse complement strand
GATGAACAGAAGAGTAGGTGAATGGTGCCATCATGCACAAGCTATCTGATGTAGTGCATATGGATCTCAATGTGTTTGGTTCTCTACTTCTAAACTGGATCATTGCAGATTCGAATGGTACTCTGATTATCATAGTAGATAGTAGTTGAGTATTTTGATTCGAAGCCACACTCTCCAAGTAACCCCTGCAACCATAAACATTGAGTTGCTGCATTTAGAACTCCTCTGTACTCTGCTTCTGTAGATGAGAGTGCAATGGCACTCTATTTCTTGCTTGACCAGCTGATTGGCCCTTTTGCAAGCATGAACACATATCCTGATGTTCACTTTTGATCTGTGTTGTCACCTGCCCAATCACTGTCAGTAAACCCAATCAAATCAAGATCAAATTTAGCTTTGTAGAAGATCCCATGAGTCCTTGTTCCCTGAACAAAGTTAAGGATCCGTTTGGCTGCTCTCCAATGGATCTCATGAGCCTGATCCATTTATATATAAGCCACACTTAATGCATAAGAAATATCAGGTCTAGTATGTGTAAGATACAACAAACATCCAATCAATTTCCTATACAGTGTATTGTTTACCATAGGTGAAGAATCAACTTCTTCAAGCTTAACTCCTGAAAGGAAAGGAGTCTTGCTTGGCTTGCAATCCTTCATTTTGAATTTGTTTAGCAAATCCAAGGCATACTTGGACTGATGTACTTTGATTCCTTCTTTGGTTTGAGCAATCTTGAGCCCCAATAATTGGCTCAATAAGCCCAAATATGTCATTGAGAAGGCATGGTTCATTGCATCCTTCAAGGAGACAATTTCATCCTTTGATCTTCCTTTAATGAGAAGGTCATCAACATACAAAACAATAATCATTAATGAACCATGAATCAGCTTCAAATAGACATTTGGATCTGATTTGCATCGAACAAAATTCAGTGATAGTAGAAAGCTATCAATCTTGGCATACCAAGCCCTAGGGGCTTGCTTAAGCACATACAATGACTTCTTTAGCCTGCATACAAGAGATGGGTTAGTAGAAAATACTTGATTCTGCTGCATGTATATCTATTCAGTGAGATCTCCATTTAGGAAAGTACACTTCACATCCATGTGGTGTACCTCCCATTGCTTTGAAGTTGGAATGGCTAAGGCTAGCCTGATGGAGTCCATCTTTGCCACTGGTGCAAAGGTCTCATTGTAGTCTATGCCATGTACCTATGAGTATCCCTTGGCTACCAATATATCCTTGTACTTCAGAAGTGAACCATCAGCAGAAAATTTGGTTTTGTACACTCACTTACACTGAACTAGCTTCCTCGCTGGGGGAATATCAACCAGCTCCCAAGTGTTGCTCTTCTGGAGTGAACTGAACTCTTCTTCCATCGTTGTTTTCCATATTGGATAATTTTCTGCATCTTCATATGTCTGTGGGTCTGATTCAACCATCAGATAGCATTTCTCTAAAAACATAGGATCTTTCATGCATAGATCACTCTCAAACTGAGATCTAGTCCTCCTAGGATCATTAGGATTTCCAGCTAGTTCTCCAGCTGCATGAATGGTCTTGGCTGCCCATTTTGGTCTTGTAGGAATGTTAGGTCCTGCAATTAAATAATCATTATCAGGAATATTAGAATCAGCATGTTTAACTATCTCTCCACTTACATTCAGAGGTTCTGGTGGTGAAGAGGATTATCCAACTTCCACTGCTGCTAGGGGCTCTTCTTGAAACTAAACAAACCTTTCAATGAAGGATTTGTTTGTGATAAAATGGATCAGCTTGTACCCTTTTGAATCTTCAGAGTACCCAACAAATAGACACTCTTGGCGTTGGGGCTGCAAAGCCTTCCTCTTTTCTGTTGGAATTCTATCCAAAGCCCTTGAGCCAAAAATCCTGAAATGGGTCAGATATGGCTTGTGCCCACTCCATTCTTTGAAAGGAGTCATACCATAAAGCTGTTTATGAGGCACCCTATTCTGGATATAGGCTACACAGTTTATAGCTTCAGCCCAACATACAACACATTGCTCAACTTACCATGGTCAAGATCAATCCTCCCTTTGCCCAAACTTTCAATGAGAGAGTCATCTCCCAGTACTATTGGTGGACCTTTCGACATGTAAAGTGAGGTGAATGCCTCCTTGGTTGAAACCATATGTATTGAAGATCCAGAATCAATGATGAAACTAGGTGAGCTTGATGTACCAGTAACCAATGTATGAACTCTCTCTCTGTCTTTTGAATTTGATCCTCCTTCCCTCTTCTTTGAGCTATCTGGAAGGGAGATGCCATTCTTCTCCAGGAGTTGGGTCAGCATGTCTATTTGCTTCTTCATGTAGGAGCTTTCAGGATGATTTGCCTTACTGCAGTATGCGCACTTGTTCATTTCTCCTTTGTTCTTCTTCTTCTGGGGGTTCTTCTTGGAACCTTAAGGATCCTCTGGAGACTTGTTCTTGTCTCTCTTTTGCTCAGGTGGCTTCTTAACTTTCTTCTTGCTTTTTGAATCCACCCTCAAATCTCCAGCAACCAGAGCTTGGTATTTGGATGGTGCCCATCATCACCAGTTTATCTTGTTCTTGTGTGAGAGATTCCATGAAATATGCAAGGCTAGGCATTTTCCAGGCTCGAGCTGTCAACTTTGTGGCATAGAAGGTTGAAACAAACACTGAATAGTCATGGACAAGCTTTGAGATTATGGCCAAGACCAGCTAATCATCCTTATTTTCAATCCCACATTGTTTTAGCTGCAAAACAAGTGCTTTGAACTTGGAAAAATCGAGTTGCAAGGATTCAAAGCTATTGGGACTCAGGGAGATCAATTCATTTTCAATTTGATGTCCAGTCATCTCATCTATCTTACCAAAAAGATTAGTAATATTCTCCCATACTTCATTAGGAGATGTTAATCCGTCAAGATGGAAAACCAGGTCTCTGGATATGCTCAGACACAGGAGACCATAGGCCTCATCCCTCCTGTTGTGCCATTTAATTTTCTCTACAGCAGCATTGGGATCTGCTTTTGTTGCCATAGTAACTCTATAGAGGCCTTTCACTCTCAACAATATCTCCATCTCTTCTTTCCATTCAAATCATTTAAATGGAGTCAAGATGATCTTCTAAGATTGATCCATAGCTCAGAAATTGTCCCTTCAGTCAGCAGAATGCTCCAAGTCAATGATGTCAAACCTGCAATACAAATTGGAAGGAGATAAATTGATCTACAAAGGCTCTAATACCATGTGGAAATTGAACCCAGGTGTTTGAACAATTACACTCACAACAATTGCCAATTACACATGCAAATTGCTCACAAAAGGAGACTGAATATGGAGCAGAACACTAATTTGTATTGAATAAGTGTACAATATCCAACCCTGTGAATTCATTGGTTGCCACAATAAATAATTTCATAATATATTTGAATGCATGAATATTCCATTCAAAGTTGGTCAAAAGCAGGCTTACTAAATCTAAGCAAATCCCCGATAGGTGCATAAAGCACCTTCCAAATCTGTCTAGGAGCTCATGAATTGGAAATATAAATTAGGAAAGCTAATAGGTGGTGGAAGGACAAATCATACATTCTTTTCATAGGAGAGATGAGTGGAGGATGTTGAGGACAAAAGACAAGTTAACTTCACCTAGTCAAACTTTCCCAATTTCCTTAAAACTCAGAAAAGCAGGAAATAAAGCAGAAAAAGAAGACATGCGCTAGGGAGGCTAGGAATAAAGCATATTTTATTCCAAGAGGTTTCCCAAGTGCTCCATGACTCAAATTTATCAAGTTTGACCACTATGGATGTGTGGAGTACAACTTGCATAAGATGGAAAATAGAAACTAGGCAAATAAGACTAAAATTGGATTATTTAATGTCTAAGGTAGCTAACTATGGGTTGATTATTTTAAAACCCCCCCTTAATCTTGACTTATGAGTAAAATATCAAAAAATTATAGGGCCTAGAAACAAGGCTTAGTCACCCTTTACATACTGCATGTCCATTTAACCAAGGAAAAAGGGAAAAATCCTCCCTTAAACATGGACAGCAAATCAAAATTTGGAAATCTTGTCATCACTCATGCTTCACAGCATGATCAGCAATCCCCAATAGTGATTTGAGATTGCTGAATTTCTTCTCACAAAAAACTTTGGTGAAGATATCTGCTACTTGTTCTGAAGATGAACAGAAGAGTAGGTGAATGGTGCCATCATGCATAAGTTGTCTGATGTAGTGCATATGGATCTCAATGTGTTTGGTTCTCTACTTCTGAACTGGATCATTTCATATTCAAATGGTACTTTGATCATCATAGTATATAGTAGTTGAGTATTCGTATTTGAAGCCACACTCTCCAAGTAACCCCTGCAACCATAAACATTGAGTTGCTGCATTTACAACTCCTCTGTACCCCTCTTCTGTAGATGAGAGTGCAATGGCACTCTGTTTCTTGCTTGACCAGCTGATTGGCCCTTCTACAAGCATGAACACATGTCCTAATGTTGACTTTTGAGCTGTGCTGTCACCTTCCCAATCACTGTTAGTAAACCCAATGAAATCAAGATCAAATTTAGCTTTCCAGAAGATCCCATGAGTCCTTGTTCCCTGAACAAAGTTAAGGATCATTTTGGCTTCTCTCCAATGCATATCATGAGGCTTATCCATGTATCTAGAAGCCACACTTAATGCCTAAGAAATATCAGGTCTAGTATGTGTAAGATACAACAAACATCCAATCAATTGCCTATACAGTGTATTGTTTACCATAGGTGAAGAATCAGCTTCTTCATGATTAACTCCTGAAAGGAATGCAGTCTTGCTTGGATTGCAATCCTTCATTTTGAATTTGTTCAGCAAATCCAAGGAATACTTGGACTGATTTACTTTGATTCCTTCTTTGGTTTGAGCAATATCGAGCCCCAAGAATTGGCTCAATAAGCCCAAATCTGTCATTGAGAAGGCATGGTTCATTGCATCCTTCAAGGAGGCAATTTCATCCTTTGAGCTTCCTATAATGAGAAGGTCATCAACATACAAAAAAATGATCATTAATGAACCATGAATCAGCTTCAAATAGACATTTGGATCTGATTTGCATCGAACAAAATTTAGTGATAGCAGAAAGCTATCAATCTTGGCATACCAAGCCCTAGGGGCTTGCTTAAGCCCATACAATGAATTCTTTAGCCTACACACAAGAGATGGGTTAGTAGAAAATACTTGAGGCTGCTGCATGTATATTGCTTCAGTGAGATCTCCATTCAGGAAAGCGCACATCACATCCATGTGGTGTACCTCCCATTTATTTGAAGCTACAATGACTAAGCCTAGAATGATGGAGTCCATCTTTTCCACTGGTGCAAAGGTCTCATTGTAGTCTATGCCATGTACCTGTGAATAGCCCTTGGATACCAATCTACCCTTGTACATCAAAGGTGAACCATCAGCATCAAATTTGGTTTTGTACACCCACTTACACTGAACTAGCTTCCTCCGTGGGGGAAGATCAACCAACTCCCAAGTGTTGCTCTTTTGGAGTGAGTTGAACTCTTCTTCCATGGCTGTTTGCCATATTGGATCATTTGATGCATATTCATATGTCTGTGGGTCTGATTCAACCATCAGATAGCATTTCTCTATTAACATAGGATCTTTCACGCACAGAGCACTCTCAAACTGAGATCTAATCCTCCTAGGATCATTAGGATTTCCAGCTAGTTCTCTAGCTGCATGAATGGTCTTGGCTGCCCATTTTGGTCTTGTAGGACTATTAGGATATGCAATTAAATCATCATTATCAGACATATCATAATCATCATGTTCAACTATCTCTTCACTTACATTCAGAGGTTCTGGTGGTGAAGAGGATTCTCCAACTTCCACTGCTGCTAGGGGCTCTTCTTGAAACTGAACACACCTTTCAATGAAGGATTTGTTTTTGTTAAAATGGATCAGCTTGTACCATTTTGAATATTCAGAGTACCCAAAAATTAGACACTCTTGGCTTTGGGGCTGCAAAGCCTTCCTCTTTTCTATTGGAATTCTAGCCCAAGCCCTTGAGCCAAAAATACTGAAATGGGTCACATCTGGCTTGTGCCCACTCCATGATTCGAAAGGAGTAATACCATCAAGCTGTTTATGAGGAAACCTATTCTAGATATAGGCTACACAGTTTATATCTTTGGCCCAAAACTTTGGTGGCAAAGTCTTATCCTCCATCATGCATGTTGCCATCTCTTTCAGTGATATGTTCTTCCTCTCAGCAACACCATTCTGCTGTGGTGTGTAAGGGATAGAATGATGGATCTAAATACTTGCATCTGCACAATATTGAATGAACTCAGACTTGACATACTCACCACCATTGTCATATCTTAGGACCTTGAGTTTCCTCCTAGATTGGTTTTCAACCAAAGCCTTAAAGGCTTTGAAGAGGCCAAAAAATTCAGAGTTGTGTTTCAAGAAGTAAACCCAGCAATACCTGGAAAAGTCATCTATGAATGTCAATGAATATTTGTCCTGACTCATTGACATATGAGGAAATGGGCCAGCAACATCACTATGGATCAACTCAAGAGGTGTAGAGGTTCTCTCATGACTAGCTTTCTCAAATTTATGCTCTGGGTGTTTTCCTAAGATGCAACCTTGACAGACTCCTTTGGAAAACCTAATCTTTGGTAACCCTATGACCATTTTTTTTCACTAAGATCAAAAAGATACTTGTAATTAAGGTGGCCAAATATTTCATGCCAAATATTGCTTGCCTCATTAGCATGAATTAGAAGAGTAGAGGGGTTTGAGTAGGGTAGGAAGTGTGAGAACATGTATACCTTCGAAGTGTGATTTGTAACTCCTTTTGCAATGACTTTACCACTTGAGATCTCTGTGATCTCAAATTCATTAGGGGAGAATATGAACTTCTTTGGAGACCCTATGTGGGTCATCTGATACACTGATAAGAGGTTAGAGGCAAGACCTAGAACATACAACACATTGCTGAACTTACCATGGTCAAGATCAATCCTCCCTTTGCCCAAACTTTCAGTGAGAGAGTCATATCCCAGTACTATTGGTGGACCTTTCGACATGTCAAGTGAGGTGAATGCATCCTTGGTCGAAACCATATGTCTTGAAGCTCCAGAATCAATGATGAAACTAGGTGAGCTTGATGTGCCAGTAACCAATGCATGAACTCTCTCTCTGTCTTCTGAATTTGATCCTCCTTTCCTCTTCTTTGAGCTGTCTAGAAGGGAGATGCCATTCTTCTCTAGGAGTTGGGTCAGCATGTCTATTTTCTTCTTCATGCAGGAGATTTCAGGATGATTTCCCTTACTACAGTATGCGCACTTTCTCATTTCTCCTTTGTTCTTCTTCTTCTGGTGGTTCTTCTTGGAACCTTGAGGCTCCTCTGGAGACTTGTTCTTGTCTCTCTTTTGCTCAGGTGGCTTCTTATATTTCTTATTGCTTTTTGAATCCACCCTCGAAGCTCCAGCAACCAGAGCTTGGTCTTTGGATGGTTTGATGGTGCCCATCATCACCACTTTATCTTGTTCTTGTGTGAGAGATTCCATGAAATCTGCAAGGCTAGGCATTTTCCAGGCTCGATCTGTCAAATTTTTGGCATAGAAGGTTGAAACAAACACTGAATAGTTAGGGCCAAAATTTGAGAGTATGTCCAAGGACAACTGATCATCCTTATTTTCGATCCCACATTGTTTTAGCTGCAAAACAAGTGCTTTGAACTTGGAAAAATAGAGTTGGAGGGATTCAAAGCTATTGGGACTCAGGGAGATCAATTCATTTTCAATTTGATTTCCCCTCATCTCATCTGTCTTACCAAAAAGATCAGTAAGCTTCTTGCATACTTCATTAGGCGATGTTAATCCATCAAGATGGAAAAGGAGGTCTATGGATATGCTTAGACACAGGAGACCATAGGCCTCATCCCTCCTGTTGTGCCATTTAATTTTCTCTGTAGCTGCATTGGGCTCTGCTTCTGTTGCCAAAGTCACTCTATAGAGGCATTTCGCTCTCAACAGTATCTCCATCTTTGCTTTCCATTCAAAGAAGATAAATCGAGTCAAGATGATCTTTTGAGATTGATCCATAGCTCAGAAATTGTCCCTTCAGTCAACAGAATGCTCCTAGTCAATGATGTCAAACCTGCAATACAAATTGGAAGGAGATAAATCGATCTTCAAAGGCTCTGATACCATGTGGAAATTGAACCCAGGTGTTAGAACAATTACACTCACAACAATTTCCAATTACACATGCAAATTACTCACAAAAGGAGACTGAATATGGAGCAGAACACTAATCTATATTGAATAAGTGTACAATAGCCAACCCTTTGAATTCATAGGCTTCCACAATAAATAATTACATGAGATATTCAAATGCATGAAGATGCCATTCGAAGTTGGTCAAAAGTAGGCTTACTAAATCTAAGAAAATCCCCCATAGGTGCATAAAGCACTTTCCAAATCTGTCTAGGAGCTCACGAATTGGAAAAATCAATTAGGAAAGCTAATAGGTGGTGGAAGGACAAATCATACATGCTTTTCATAGGAGAAAAGAGTGGAGGATGTTGAGGACAAAAAACAAGTTAACTTCAGCTAGTCAAACTTTCCCAATTGCCCATAGATTCATATGAGTGACTAAGGAATCCGATAATATATATGTGAGATTAAAACACAACAAATATATGGGAAGGAAATAAACTTTGCATTAATAGATGAATCAAATAGCTTACAATTGTTTTACCTTAGTGTCGATGCACTCCTTCACAAAACTAGCACCTCATCCTCGATATCTCCAACTTGCTTCTCTATGCTCTCTAATGGGTTAAACCAGGATGTTAATTCAGCAGCATAACTTTACTTCTTTTTTTCTCTCTCTCAACCATGGAGTATGAGGTTGTATTTATAGGGCTCAAAGGGATAGGAATGGTTGAAAAATTGGTGGGTGAGGTGGCGATGAGATCCTCAAAGGAGGGATTTCGAGCTTAATTGACCCATGTGAGTAGGGATAAGGCTAGACACGAGGCTCTTGTTCTAGAAGCTTCGTGGAACCTCTTTTTTTCACCTTTTACCAAGGGTACCACTTATACTCTATTATAATAGAGCAATGAAGGATGAGAACCACACCAACAATAAAGGTTAAAGGCGGTGGCACCACCTAGTTTCCACATGACTTGGGCAGCGTTGCATAAGGTACCGCTTATCTACTTGAGGGTAAGAGTAGTGCTAAATTTTTGTATGTTAAAAAAAAAACCTAGAGCATGTTTCTCTTCAAGTTTTGGGATTTGAGGGAAAATATTTGTGTTAGGGATTTTATCACATGCTGGTGACATATTTTGAGTGTAACATAATTCCCCCCAAATATTGAGGCTAGAGGGATATGATAGGAAAGATCTTTGATAGAGAAAGTTATCACTTCGAGGTAAGAGACATCTTAATCGGAGAGTGTCATCAAGTAGGCATCTGCAATACATCAATACTTTGACTGATGAATAAATGTAACCTCATCATGGCTGCAAACCAATACAAGGCAGATCCATGAGAGCAATGAACAACCATGGCTACTAGAATACAGTGTAGATCCAAGTGATATAGGAAACAAACTTGGAGATAGCTACCAGATATACAACGTAGATCTATGTCGTAAAGACACAAATTTAAGCATAGTGACAACCATACAAATGTGGATCCATGCTGGTACTTCATACGATATACTGCATCAAAACCTGGGGAGAAAGCTATGAGTGCTTAACAAATACCCAGGTTCTTTGTCTCGCCTTCCACAAAGTACGATTCTATCCATGTGATTACAATGTTCTGACGTCGAACATGGTAGAAACCACTTGATTACCAGCCAATGATGTGAACCGTTAACAAGTGCGTGGGAGATCACCATTGATATCAATGATTCTGAAGGTACCCTAGTACAATCTACTGAGCGTGAATAGATTTTTTGATGTTGAACACCCAGTGGAATATTTCGATCAAAGGTCAATTAGGTGAACCTATGTCGAGAGCAAGAGAATCTATCATTGGGGCATACAAATCTCAAGGTACTAAATTTGTTTCTAAGACTATTTCTCAGATGATGAATTGATATCGACAGGAATAGTCTCGTCGAAGGAGGGCCATGATGAACCCTGATGACATGAAACTTGGAACAAAGTTCTGGAATATTGTAGATAATGTAACCATAGTACTGACACAAATACTTGGCAGCATGACTAGACCATATGGACACACAATACGACTATGGACAATGCATTCTTTTGAAAGGCTCAAAGGAGTGACATGACTATTATATCCAAATCCTATCACCACCATGTGATAAGACCTTTGACTTACATTTTTTCCTTAATCCCAATACTTAGAGTGGAAACCCATATTGTTTTTCAATTCTACATGAAAAAACTCAGTACCATGTTTTCCCTATGACCCATGAGCGGTACCTTGCTCGCACCGCCTATATCATGTTTTCCATAAGCGATGCCATTGCATATGCTCTTTGGTCCATAAGTATTTCTCATCTAAACTGCTCTGTCATAAGAGACGAAAAGAGGTACCCTAGGTAAAATGGGAAAAAGAGAAGTTTCTCGAGGCTTCTAGATCATAAGCCTTGTGTCCTCCCTTATCCCTCTTATCATGGGTCAGTTGAGATCAAGATCCCCCATAGGATCTTAGAGGCCATGTCATCCACAAATATCTCGACTATCCCTATCCATTGAGCCTTATAAATACAATCTCATGTCCATAGTTGAGAGGGAATACTATAGAGGTATTGTTATGTTGTCGGATTGACCACTTAGCCCAAGTCATTCGAGAGCATAGAGAGCAAATTTGGAGCTTATGGGGATGAAGTGTTTGTCTCATGGAGATGCTTGTTGACACTAAGGAAATGGTTATAAGATTCTCCTTACATATTTAATGCAAAGCTGATTTCCGTCCCACATTACTATTGTTTTGATTTCGCATGTACATGTTGTTAGATTCCTTAGTCACTAACATGGATAAGTAGATGATTTTCTGGTAGCTTTTATGTGTTTGAGTGTTTGATCTATTTGCAGGTACACAGGCTCACTATCGAAGCAGCATTCTAGGTGTCTACGAAATCCAGGGAAGGTCTTCATCCTTTGTTGTTCACTCATTTGTTCTGGATCTGAACCATTCAGACCAAAGGAACAACTTCTGTCCACAGAAGGTGAAATATTCCTGGTTACAAATCTGGTGACTCCACTGGGGAACAATGCAAATCTTGGTTGAGCTGATCTTCCTCAGTTCTTGAACTCTTGTCTAAATCCAGGCTCCATATCCAACTCTCTTTAGTCAGATCTACCATCTGACTTAGTGAATTTCAGTTTGAAACTTTCAGATCTATTCAGATCTGAATTATTTCGACTTTTTATGCTCTTTTTTACTGTTAATCCATCAATTTCTTCCTTGATCTGATCAATTTCTAACTTGATCTTTCATTCTCCTTTTTTTTGGATCTATTTATGGAACCACGCATGTGCCTTTGGCAAGAAGCATTGCCACTGCCCGAGTCAAGTTAGCCATAAGCGGTGCCACCGCCTAAATCAAGTGAGCAAGAAGCGGTTCTATCTCAAAACCACCTGTCAGTAGCTTCATCTGCCCGGTGCTAGGTAGGCCCTCTTACAGACTATGTATTTTGATTTTTGTGTGTTTTTGGCTTACTTTTTGATGAAAATGAAGTGTATTTTAAAAAAAATGAAGGGGCCATGAATTGTATATTCTGCAGGTGCTTTGATTGTTATATTCCCTTTGCATTCAAAGAGAGTTTATGTTTCTTGCGTTGGATTTTACATTATTTTCTTTTCTTGAAACCTCTTGCTCTTTTCTGTAGATATTACTCATTGGAATTGGAAATATACATTTCATTTTCATGTGTAGGCTTTGGTTTGTTTTGGACTTGGAATGCATGAGTGATCCATGTTGTTTTGATTTTTTCTTTACTTGAGGTGATTCTTGTTTCCTTTTTGCATGCTAATTTTTTCAGTGCTTGGTAGGAAAGATTGGTTCTTCATTTTCTTGTCTGTTTCAAAAAGACATTTTAGTTTTCTCTCTCCTTTGCTTTATTCACAAGCATGTTAATCGATTTTCTTGTTGTTTTGTGTATGATTGTTTGAAATTCTAGATCTTACTTTCATTAAGAAGAATTATATGTTTTCAGCTTTGCGTGCATTAGAGTTAGTTTTGTTTGGAAACGTTAGTGAAATCATCTTTCCATTAAGTTTTTATGCATCTTTTTCAAGCATGAAAATATAGGAAACATTTTTTGTTTATTTATGTTTGATGTTCTCTAGATCTCTTTTTTATTTGCTTTGAAGATTGTTGGGTTGCATTGACATTTCACTTTTTGTTTGAAAAGATATAATTGCATTTTCATTTGGGTGTGCATTTTTTGGAATAAAAATAAATCTCTCTTCCTCTCTTAGGTAGAATTTCATTGAAGAGGAAAAATTGCATTATAATATAGACCAGTGTGCATCTTCTTTAATTTCAAGTTTTCACTCCATGGTTCCACCTAAACACACAAGATAAAATTAACGGTAGTTATAGGCTAAAATTTACATAACAATTTGAGTGATAGACTAGAGACGTGTTTGGGTGTCATTAAGTGTAGGACCTATCATTATTCATCTGCATTACATCCTAGGACTCATGCGGTTCTTCCACGTACCATCGGTATATCGAACAGCCTTTCACGTACCCTTAAGGTATATAGAAAGGTACTTCATGTACTCGATTGTATATAGGAAGGCCCCTTGTGAATGGTTATGCATTAGACAACACTACTACCAATTTGAGCTCCCACGTACCTAGCGTATATTGGGATACCCTTTTACGAATCCTCAAACCATCTGAGTCTTCCTTTTGGCCTATCCTATGATATTTTTGACTCTTATGCACTCCTTTCACATGTTTGCTTGTTGCTTTTAGTTTGAGTAGTAATTTCTTGTGCATGGTAGTTAGGGGGTTTTTAGAAAGTTTAGAGATGGCATCCCAATGTGGGACTGCCACTCAAGAGGTCCCTTTCCAAGGTGTACCTTTTGTATTCCCTCCAAGTGAAGGTATTGGTCCTCTCTTTATTGCCACTCTAAATCTTCTTGGATTAACTATAGGATTACCGGTATGGATTTTTAATCCGATAATTCCTGTTACACCTAATGTCTCAAATGTCACCTCTCCTCTAGGAGAGGATTGACCTCAACCTAATCCCTCTCTTTCTTAGTCGGTTATGGCTTCATCTCTTTCTTCTTCTTCGCTTGACCAAATATCTATGGTTAGTAGTCATGTGGATAAGAAGAAGAAGGAAAGGAAGAGTAAAATGAAGAAGGATAAGAAAGAGAAAAAGAAGCAACCATGTGCTCTTGATGATGCTCGTTCTAAGAAAACACTCAGAAAACCCAAGTTCCCTTGTAGACTTTGCAAGGGGGGCCACCTTCTTAAGGAGTGTCCCGGTCTCTCCCATGTACAAGAAGAGTGGTCTAAAAGGTCCAAACTGTCTATGTCATCAACCTCTGATCATCATGTTGACGATACTCCCTCAACCAGTGACCCATTAGTAAAGGGTCCTAAGGGTAAATTCTTGTATCCTTGTTTGATATGCAAGGATATGCGTCGTACTTTTCTTTGTCCAAGCATGGATGAAGCTTCACATTGGTTGGAAAATATTACTGATCATCAACAGGTGATAGTAAGTTATCCCTCGATTCCTTGCTGGTTGACCAAGTGATCAATTCAGTTTCATCTATAATTGATCCCACTCTTCCTTTGAAGAGTGAAGTGGTCGAGTCGATTTCATTTCCACCTGATCCCGCTCTTTCATTAGAGAGTGTTAAGACTAAAGTAGCCTCTTTGACCAAATCTTCATCTTGTTCTTGTCTTCCAGTAGAGAATGAACTGAATCCTGCTAAAGTTTTTATGCTTCGTTTTGATTGTTCTCGATAAGAGAAAATTTTGTCTCTTTCAACAGAACCCTCTCCAAGTACCGAGGTTATTTCCTTTGACTGGAGTAACCTAACAGAGTCTCGTCTTCATTCAAGTGTTCCTTTCCAGATAGTTGTGAATGTTACTGCTAGGAGGATTCTTACACTATTGTTGACAAAGGGGCTTCTATTAGTATTATATCATCAACTGCTTGGCAAGCTTTAGGTTCTCCTCAGCTTGTGCAAACCACCAATAAAATAATGGCTTTTAATATAAGACCTACTGCACCTTTAGGGACCCTTCCTTATTTTACTATTACATTAGGAGGGAAAACTATCTGTATTGATGTTATGGTGGTCCAAGGTCCTTTAGATTTCAATATGCTCCTTGGACGTGATTTTGTTTACACCATGAAGGCTATTGTGTCCACACTCTTTAGAGTTATGCATTTTCCCCATGATTGGAATATTGTGACCATTGATCAGGTTTCTTTTGTTACACTTGATCATCGCATCACTCCTAGTAATCAAAATTCCCTAAATGTGCCACATGTTCTTGTGGTTCCTTCCCCTTCTTCTAGTTAGCTTCTTCCCATCATAGGTAAAATGGGGGGCATGGCTCTAGTCTATGGACATCATAATGGAGCTAAGCCGCTAGCTTTTATGTAATGGGGGAAACCTACCAACCTCTGTATATCATGTTTGGTAGGAGAAGGATTTAGAGCATAGTTTACTTTTGGTTTCAAGCTTGTTAAAAAATAAAACCACTCCTTAATAATAGTTTAACTTTTGGTTTCAAGCTTGCATAAAAATAAAACCATGTGGTGAGCATAGTTCCCATTCTATGTCAAGCTAGTTAAAAAATGAAACAAATGCCTTTGAGCAAAGTTCTTATTCTATGTCAAGCTTGTTAAAAAATGAAATGGATATCGTCAAGCATAGTTTAACTTTTGGTTTCAAGCTTGCATAAAACTGAAACCATTCCTGAGCATAGTTCATTTTCTATTTCAAGCTTGTTAAAAAATGAAGTAGGTGTCCTTAAGCATAGTTTAAATTTTGGTTCCAAGCTTGCATAAAAATGAAACCATGTTCCAAACATAGTTACCTTTTGTTTCAAGCTTGTGTAAAAATTAAATAGATCCCCTTCCCTTGAGTCGAGTCTTCACTTTAGTGTTGGAACTTGAACCTTCTTTTCAGTTTCCTAATTCTCATTCTTCCTACCCCCTTGGTGAACATTTTAACAATAGTAATTAGGTTTTTAGGTTGGGTATGGAAGAAGAATTGTCAAATGAAACAAATCTTGGGGGCATGTCGAGCTGCTCGCAACCATGCTAGGGGTAAGCTTCGCTAGCAATCATGCTGGGGGGAAGATTCCAACCTCTGTATACCAAGTTAATGGGATTTTTTCAAGAATAGTTTACCCATTAGTTTCGAGCTTGTGTAAAAATGAAACCAATATTTTAGAATTCTTTTAACTGATCCTCGAGCTCGTTAAAAATAGTAAGATGGTGTTGAGCTTATTTTTCATTTCTCGCGCTCTGGTTAAAACATGAAAATTGGTTTGAGCTTAGTTTATTACTTTTTCGTGCCCTGGATTCAAACATGAAAAAGGATAATAGGGTCCTCTTTAAGCTCTTTTTGGACTCTTAAAATGTGAAAAGATAGTCGAGCGATATTGTCTTTTTCATGATCGTTAAAGCATTTGAAGAGTCATCTCTCTGACGATAGGTTATCTCTTTTTCATTTTGGATAGACTATTTACGAAAAAGGAACACTCCAACCAACCATGACTAGAAGAGTTCTCTAAGGTATGATTTTATACTGGTTCGGTCCTTAGGGACTAAATCATATGAAAAAGGACCCTTTGGAGTCTTCTTCCATGGTCGTTCAGACTCTCTAAACATGAACGATACTGAGTTTTATTTCATTGGACTCGTTAAATTAAATATTGAGAGACCCGTGTTTGGTAATGAACCCGTCGTCTCTCAGGTTCGTAAAACATATGAGTTTGGACTTGTCTTCGGATGATCTATACCGAGTGTTGGTTACCCTCTTTGAACTCGTAAAACCGAAAAGAGGCACTCATCAACCACGATGGGGGAAAATGGGAAGGGAATCATTTTTGTAAGTAAATGGCAGTAGTTTGTCGTTACCTTTGAACATGGCACTTGTCTGCATATCATTTTAGTCAATTGGGTATTTAGTTGATCTCCGTGATGATCCAATTTCATGAGTCATGCCACTCCTTTGATTCTTTCAAAATAATGCATTGTCCACTGTCACATTGTGTGTTTGTACTATTTAGTCATGCTTCCAAGTCTTTTGTCGTGCTACCCGATGTTCAAAGGGAAGTTGAAGAAGTTTACTTCTCCAGTCAAACATTCTTTGTGTCAGTACGTTTGAGTCATTCTTGTGGTTACTACCTTCACATCATTCCAAAACTATGTTCCTAGTTTCATGTCATCGATGTGGGACTCATCATGGCCCTCCTTTGACGATACTTTTCCGATCAACATCAGCTCATCATCCGGGAAATAGTCTTAGAAACAAAAAATAGTACCTTGAGATCTATATGCCTTAATGATAGATTCTCTCGCTCTTGACATAGGCTCACATCATTGACCTTTGATCGATAGAATCGACTGGGTGTTCGACATTAGGACATCTATTCACACGCAGTAGATTGTACTAGGGTACCTTGGGAATCATTTATATCAATGGTGATCTCCCTCACACTTGTTAACGGTTCACATCATTGACCGGTAATCAAGTGGTTTCTACCATGTTCGACTTCAGATCACTGTAATCACATCGATAGAATCATACTTTGTGGAAGATGAGATGAAGTGCCTACTAGTATTTGTTTAAGCGTTCATTGCTTTCCCCAGGTTGCGATGGAGTTTTGTATATCTAGCATTGTTTGACATTTGTATGGTCGTGGCAATGCTAAAATTTGCATTTGTATGGCATAGATCTACATTGTATGTCTAGTAGCTATGTCCAAGTTTGAGTCCTCTATCACATGGATCTACGCTGTATTCTAGTAGCCATGCTTGTTTATTCCTCTCATGGGTCTGCCTTGTATTGTTCTGCAACCATGAGTTGGTTGCTTGTGTCTATGAGTAAAAAATATTGATGTACTACAGACACCTACTTGATGACATCCTCCGATTGAGATGACATTTTCACCTCGAAGTGAAAAATTGTTCTCTCAAAGCTCTCATTTATCATATTCCTCTAAGACTCACTCTTTGGGGGGCATTCTGTTATACCCAAATCCTATCACCACCATGTGATAAGGCCTTTGACTTACATGTTTTCCCTTAATCCCAACACTTAGAGTGGAAATCCATGTTGTTTGTCAATTCTACATGAAAAAACTCAGCATCGTGTTTTGCCTATGACCCATGGGCGATACCTTGATCGCACCACATGTATCCTATTTTCCATAAGCAGTGCCACCACATATGGTATTTGGTCCATAAGTGTTTCTCATCTAAACTGCTCTGTCATAAATGAAGAAAAGCGGTACCCTAGGTAAAATGGGAAAAAGAGAAGTTTCTCAGGGCTTCTAGATCATGAGCCTCATGTCCTCCCTTATCCCTATCATTGTGGGTTAGTTGAGCTCGAGATGCCCCATCATAGGATCTTAGAGGCCACCTCGTCCACAAATCTCTCAACTATTCCTATCTATTGAGCCTTATAAATACAAGCTCATGTCCATAGTTGAGAGGGAAAACTATAGAGGTATTGTTATGTTTTTGGATTGACCACTTATCCCAAGTCATTGGAGAGCATAGAGAGCAAAGTTGGAGCTTATGGGGATGAAGTGTTTGTCTCATGGAGATGCTTGTCGACACTAATGAAATGGTTGTAAGATTCTCCATACATATTTAATGGAGAGATGATTTATGTCCCACATTACTGTTGTTTGGATTTTGCATGTACATGTTGTTAGATTCCTTAGTCACTAACATGGATAAGTAGTTGATTTTCGGGTAGCTTTGATGTGTTTGCATGTTTTATCTATTTGCAGGTACACAGGTTCACTATCGAAACAACATTCTAGGTGTCTATGACATCTAGGGAAGGTCTTTATCCTTTGTCGTTCACTCATTTTTTCTGGATATGAACCATTCAGACCAGAAGAGTAGCTTCTATCTGCAGAAGGTGAAATATTCATGGTTACAACGACTCATGAAAATGGATCGATTTGTAAGTTAGATGAATAACCAATTGACTGAATGATATGTAGGAAAGTGTCATGTTCAAAGGTGACAAACAACTACCATTTGATTTGCAAAATGATTCCCTTCCCTTAATTTCCCCATCATGATTTATGAGTGCCTCTTTATTTTTTACGAGTGCAAAGAAGGTAACAAACACTCATTTTAGTTCATCCGAAGATAATTCCATTCCCATATATTTCACGAACCTGAGAAAGGAGGGGTTCGTTCCCAAAAAGGGTCTCTCGATGTATAGTTTAACGAGTCCAATGAACGCAAACTCATTATCATTCATGTTTAGAGAGTCTGAACGAAGACGAAAGAAAACTCCAAAAGGTCTTTTTTCATAAATAGTCTATTTGAACCAAAAAAGAGATAACCTATCGTCGAAGAGACGACTCTTCAAACACTTTTAAGAGTATGAAGAAGACAGGTAGTCATCAATCTTTTCATATTTAGGGAAGGGTATCTGTTTTATTTTTACGCAAGCTTGAAACAGAAGGTAACTATGCTTGAAACATGGTTTCATTTTTGAGCGAGCTTGAAATAGAAAATGAACTATGCTCAGGAATGATTTCATTTTTATGCAAGATTGAAACCAAAAGGTAAACTATGCTTGAGGAGATCTATTTCATTTTTTAACGAGATTGACATAGAATGGGAACTTTGCTCAGCACATGATTTCATTTTTATGCAATCTTGAAACCAAAAGGTAAACTATGCTCTCAACATGGTTTCATTTTTATGCAAGCCTGAAACCAAAAGGTAAACTATGGTTAAGGAGTGGTTTTATTTTTAAACGAGCTTGAAACCAAAAGTAAACTATGCTCTAGACATGGTTTCATTTTTATGCAAACTTGAAACCAAAAGGTAAACTATGCTTAAGGAGTGGTTTTATTTTTTAACGAGATTGAAACCAAAAGTAAACTATGCTCTAGAACCTGCTCCTATCCAACATGATATCCAGAGGTTGGTAGGTTTCCCCCATTACATAAAAGCTAGCGGCTTAGCTCCATTATGATGTCCATAGACTAGAGCGATGCTCCCCATTTTACCTATGATGAGAAGAAGCTAAATAGAAGGGAAAAGAGCTACAAGAACGTGCGGCACATTCATGGAAGTGTGATTACTAGGAGTAATGCGATGGTCAGGTGTAACAAAAGAAAGTTGATCGATGGTCACAATCTTCCCATCATGGGGAAAATGCATAACTCTAAAGACTGTGGACACAACAGCCTTTATGGAATAAACATAATCACGTCCAATGAGTAGATTGAAATCCAGAGGACCTTGGACCACCATAACATCAATACAGACATTTTTCACTCCTAATGTAATAGGAAAATAAGGAAGGGTCCCTAAAGGTGTAGTAGGTCTACGATTAAAATCCATTATCTGATCGGTGGCTAGTACAAGCTAACAAGAATGTAAAGCTTGCTAAGCAGTTGAGGATATAATACTAACAGAAGCCCCTTCGTCAACAATAGTGCGATGTATCCACCTAGCAGTAACATTCACAACTATCTAGAAAGGAACACTCAAATGAATATGAGACTCCGTTTGGTTACTCCAGTCAAACGAAATAACCTCACTACTTAGAGAGGGTTCTGTCGAAATAGACAAAATTTCCTCTTGTCGAGAACAATCAGAATGAAGCATAAAAACTTCGACAGGTTTGAATTCATTCTCTACTGGAAGAGAAGAACAAGACAAAGATTTGGTCAAAGAGGCTACTTTAGTCTTAACACTCTCTGATGAAAGAGTGGGATCAGGTGGACTCGACCACTTTAACTTCACTCTCCAGAGGAAGAGTGGGATCAACCACAGATAAATCCGAATCGACCACTTGGTCAACCAGTGGGGGATCGAGGGATAACTTACTATCACTTCTTGGAATCACCTATTGATGATCAGTAATATTTTTCAACCAACGCAAAGCTTCATCCATGCTTGGAAAAAGAAAAGTATGATGCATAGCTTTGCATATCAAACAAGGATACAAGACTTTACCCTTAAGAACTTTTACAAATGGGTCACTAGTTAACGGAGTATCATCAACATGATGATCAGAGGTTGATGGCACAGATGGTTTGGACCTTTTAGACCACTCTTCTTGTACACGGGAGAGACCGAGACACTCCTTAAGAAGACAGCCCCCCTTGCAAAGATTATAAGGGAACTTGGGTTTTTCGAGTGTTCTCTTGGAACGGGCACCATTAAGAACATATGGTTGCTTCTTTTTATTTTTCTTATCCTTATTCTTTTTACCCTTCCCTTTCTTCTTCTTCTTATCCACATGACTACTAACCATAGAGCTTTGGTGAAGCGAAGAAGAAGAAAGAGATGAAGCCACAACCGGTGAAGAAGGAGAGGGATTAGGTTGAGGTTGATCCTCTCCTAGAGGAGAGGTGACATTTGAGACATTAGGTGTAACAGGAATTACCGAATTAAAAATCCATACTGGTAATCCTATAGTTAATCCAGGAATATTTAGAGTGGCAATAAAGGGAGGACCAATACCTTCACTTAGAGGGAATACAAAAGGTACACCTTGGAAAGGGACCTCTTGAGTGGTAGTCCCAGATGAGGATGCCATCTCTAAGATCTCTAATAACCTCCTAACTACCACACACAAGCAAGTACTACTCAAACTAAAAGCAACAAGAAAACATGTGAAAGGAGTGGATAAGAGTCAGGAACCTCACAGGATAGGCCAAAAGGATAACTCAGATGGTTTGAGGATTCCTAAAAGGGTCTCTCGATATACGCAAGGTAAAAGGGAGCTCAAATCGGTAGTAGTGTTGTCTAATGCATAACCATACATAAGGGGCCTTCTAATATACAATCGAATATGTGAAGTACCTTTATATATACCTCAAGGGTACGTGAAAGGCCATTCGATATACCAATGGTACGTGGAAGAACCATGCGAGTCTCGTGATGTAATGCAGACAAGTAACGAAAGATCCAACGTTTAACAATGCCCAAACACGTCTCTAACTTATCACTCAAATTGCTATGAAAATTTTAGTCTAGTGCTACCATTAATTTTATCTTGTGCATTTAGGTGCAACCATGGAGTGAAAACTTGAATTTAAAGAAGATGCACACTAATCTATATGACAATGCAAGTTTTCCTCTTCAATTAAATTCTACCTAAGAGAAGGAGAGAGATTTACTTTTCTTCCAAAAAATGCACACCCAAATGCAAATGCAATTCTATCTTTTCAAACGAAAAGTGAAATATCAATCCACCCCAAACAATCTTCAAAGCAAACAAGAAAGAGATCTAGAGAACATCAAACATAAATAAACCAAAATTGTTTCCTATCTTTTCATGCTTGAAAAAGATGCATAAAAACTTGATGGAAAGATGATTTCACTAACGTTTCCAAACAAATCTAACTCTAATGCACGCAAAGTTGAAAATAGATGTTTCTTCTCAATGAATGTAAGATCTATAATTTCAAACAATCATGCAAAAAACAAGAACAAAATCATTCAACAAACTTGTGAATGAAGAAAAAGAGAGAGAAAACTAAAACTTCTCTTTCAAACAAACAAGGAAACGAAGAACCAATCTTTCCTACCAAGCACTGAAAAAATCAGCATGCAAAAGGAAACAAGAATCACCCAAGAAAAGAAAGACTCAAAACAACATGGATCACTCACGCATTCGAAGTACAAAACAAAACAAAAACCTACTCATGAAAATGAAATGTATATTTTCCAATTCCAACGAATAATATATACATAAAGGAGCGAGAGGTTTCAAGCAAAGAAAAGAATGTAAACTCCAATGCAAGAAACACAAACTCTCTTTGAATGCAGAAAGAATACAACAATCAAAGTGACTACAGAATATACAATTTTAAAAACACACTTCATTTTCATCAAGAAGTAAGCCAAAAACACACAAAAAATGAAAATACAAAGTCTGGAATAGGGCCTACCTGGAACTGTGCATATGAAGCTGCTTGCAGGCAGTTTTGAGGCAAAACCACTCCTTGCTCACTGGATTCAAGTGGTGGCACTGCGTATTTCTAACTAGACTCAGGCGGTGGCACCGCTCCTTGCCAACAGAATATGTGTAGTTCCCTGTGTAAATCTGAAACATGAAGGAGAACGACAAATCAAGTCAGAGAAAGACCAGATCAAGGTAAAAACTGATAGATTGAGAGTGAAAAAGAGCATAAAAGGTCGAAAATAATTCAGATCTAGACATATCTGGAAGTTTCAAACCAAAATCCACTGAGTCAGATAGCAGACTTGACTGAAGAGATTTGGAGAAGGAGCCTAGATTCGGACAAGAGTTGAAAGACCGAGGAATATCAGATCAACTGATACATATATTCATTCCCCAATAGAGTTGCCATATTTGTTAGCTGAAATATTTCACCTCCTACAGAAAGTAAGGTGTTCCACTGGTCTATATGGTTCAGATCTAGAACAAATAGAGGACAGAGGTTGAAGACTCTCCCTAGACGTCGTACATACCTGGAATGCAATGCTTCGATCATTACCCTGTTTACCTGCAATAAGCTTAAACATGCAAACAAATCAAGGCAGCCAGAATATAATCTACTCATCTATGTTAGTGACTAAGGAATCTAACAACATACATGTGAAATCGAACAACAACAATATATTTGGGACAGAAATCAACTTGCATTAATATAGAAATATGAATAAATTTACAACCAAGCCTTAGTGTTGACATGCATCTCCATGAAACCAAGCATTCTCATCCCCATAAACTCTGACTCTAGCTCTCTCTATTCTCTCCAATGGTATGGACCAAGTGATCAATCCAACAGCATAACAATACCTTAAGAGTTCCCCCCCTCAACCATGGCCATAAGCTTGTATTTATAAGGCTAAATGGATAGGGATGGTTGAGAGATAAGTGGGTGAGGTGGCCTCTAAGATCCTTGGATGAGGGATCTCAAGCTCAACTGACCCACAATAGTAGGAATAAGGGAGGACACGAGACTTATCATCTAGAAGCCTCAAGAAACTTCTTTTTTTCCCCTTTTACATAGGGTACCTCGTTTCTCCTTCAATGACAAAGTAGTTTTTGTAAGAAACCCTTATGGACTAAGGGCCATAAGCGGTGGAACCACTTGTGGATGAAAAGGGATAGGCGGTGTGAACAAGGTACCGCTCTTGGCTAACAAGGTAAGCACAGTGCTGGGAATTTTCATGAAAGATTGACATTTAATGGGTTTCCACTCTAAGAGCTGGGATTCAGGGCAAGTAGGTATGTCAAATTTCTTATTACATGATGCTGATAGGATTTTGGTATAACAGGATTCATCATGGCCCTCCTTCGACGAGACTATTCCTGTCAACATCAGCTCATCATCTAGGAAATAGTCTTAGAAACAAATTTAGTACCTTGAGATCTGTATGCCTCAATGACAGATTCTCTCTCTCTTGACATAGGTTCACATCATTGACCTTTGATCGAAATATTACACTGGGTGTTCGACATCAAAACATCTATTCACACTCAGTAGATTGTACTAGGGTACCTTGGGAATCATTGACATCAATGGTGATCTCCCTCGCACTTGTTAACGATTCACATCATTGTCTGGTAGTCAAGTGGTTTCTAGCATGTTCAACTTTAGAACATTGTAATCACATGGATAGATTCATACTTTTTGGAGGATGAGACGAAGACCCTGGGTATTTTATAAGCGCTCATAGCTTTCTCCCCAAGTTGCGATGGAGTATATTGTATGAAGTACCATCATGGATCCACATTTGTATGGTCATGGCTATGCTCAAATTTACGTTTGCATGACATGGATCTATGTTGTATATCTGGTAGCTATGTCCAATTTTGAGACCTCTATCACATGGATCTATCATGTATTCTAGTAGCCATGATTTTTTATTCCTCTCATGGATCTTCCTTGTATTGGTCTGCAGCCGTGATGAGATTACATTTACTCATAAGTCAAAGTACTGATGTATTGATAATTCATGCTCAATGATACTCTTCGATCAAGCTAGCTCTTACCTCGAAGTGATAACTTGCTCTATAAAATCTCTCACCTATCATATCCCTATAGCAACATGCTTTTGGGGGCATTATGTTATACCCAAATCCTATCACCATCATGTGATAATATCTCTAACACCTCAATTTTCCCTCAATCCCAAACTTGAAGTGAAAATAGTGCTCTAGATGTTGATTCTACATACAAAACTCCAGCACCACCCTTACCCTTAAGTTGATAAGTGATACCTTATATAGCACTGCCTAAGTCATTTGGAAGATAGATGGTACCACCGCCTTTGACCTTTGTTTTTGGCACGGTTTTCACCTTGCACCACTCTGTCATAAGGGAGTACAAGTGGTGCCCTTGGTAAAAGAGAGAAAAAAGAGGTTTCACGAAGATTCTAGTACAAAATCTTTGTGACTAACCTTATCCCTACTCACTTGGGTCAGTTAAGCTCGAGATCCATGCTTCGGGGATCTCATGGCCACCTCACCTACCTATTTTTCAATGATTCCTATCACTTTGATCTCTATAAAACCAAGTTCATACTTCATGGTTGAGGAGAGAAGAAAAGAGTAAAGTTATGATGTTGAATTAACATCTTGGCCTAATCCATTAGAGAGCATAGACAAAGTTGGAGCTATCGAGGATGAGATGTTAGTCTTGTGAAGGAGTGCATCGAAACTAAGGAAAAATGGTTGTAAGATCTTTCATTCATGTATTAATGCGAAGTCGATTTCTTTCCCATATATCTGCTATTTTATAATCTCACATGTGTATTATCATATTCCTTAGTCATTGATGTGGATATATGGATAGTTTTCTAGTGTCTTTGATTCCATCATGTGTTTGATGTGTGTTTTTGCAGGTATTCCATCAGAGATCTTATTCCAGGAATCCAAAGCTTCTAGGGAAAGTTGTTTAACCTAGTTGTGACTCATTTGTTCTGGCTATGAACCATTCAAACCAGAGGAACAACTTTTTTTCCATAGAAGGTGCGATATTCCTGATAACGCAACTTCAGCCACTTAGCATCAGGATTACATGGGGGAAAAATCTAGAGATGTACTTAGAAGTCACCCTAGTCCTTGCCTTAGATCCCTAAGATCTTGTTGTTGATGACCCCCCCTGCTCTCTGGATTTCATTTCCTCTTTGCATGAGGTTCTAGTTTTTTTATTCTTCTATGTAGGTGACTTGGGTTGATTGGACCCCCTATTCTTTCATGTAATTGGAGACGTTCCCAACACCATGTTGGTCACCTCCTCCTCAATTGGCATGCAAATGCATAGTGAATCCCTAATACTCCCACTAGAAATCTCTTGCACCATGGATAGTAAAACATGGACAAATACTCCCTTAAACATGGACAGTAAAACAAAATTTGGAAATATTGTCATCACTCATGCTTCACAGCATGATAAGCAATCCCCAACAGTGATTTGATATTGTTGAATGTCTTCTCACAAAAAAATTTGGTGAAGATATCTGCTACTTGTTCTGAAGATGAACAGAAGAGTAGGTGAATTTTGCCATCATGCACAAGCTGTCTGATGTAGTGCATATGGATCTCAATGTGTTTGGTTCTCTACTTCTAAACTGGATCATTGTAGATTTGAATGGTACTCTGATTATCATAGTAGATAGTAGTTGAGTATTTTGATTCGAAGCCACACTCTCCAAGTAACCCCTGCAACCATAAACATTTTGTTGCTGCATTTACAACTCCTCTGTACTCTGCTTCTGTAGATGAGATTGCAATGGCACTCTATTTCTTGCTTGACCAGCTGATTGGCCCTTCTGCAAGCATGAACACATATCCTGATGTTCACTTTTGATCTGTGCTGTCACCTGCCCAATCACTGTCAATAAACCCAATCAAATCAAGATCAAATTTAGCTTTGTAGAAGATCCCATGAGTCCTTGTTCCCTGAACAAAGTTAAGGATCCTTTTGGCTGCTCTCCAATGGATCTCATGAGGCTGATCCATGTATATAGAAGCCACACTTAATGCATAAAAAATATCAGTTCTAGTATGTGTAAGATACAACAAACATCCAATCAATTTCCTATACAGTGTATTGTTTACCATAGGTGAAGAATCAGCTTCTTCAAGCTTAACTCCTGAAAGGAAAGGAGTCTTGCTTGGCTTGCAATCCTTCATTTTGAATTTGTTCAGCAAATCCAAGGCATAATTGGAATGATGTACTTTGATTCCTTCTTTGGTTTGAGCAATCTCGAGCCCCAAGAATTGGCTCAATAAGCCCAAATATGTCATTGAGAAGGCATGGTTCATTGCATCCTTCAAGGAGGCAATTTCATCCTTTGAGATTCCTATAATGAGAAGGTCATCAACATACAAAAAAATTATCATGAATCAACCATGAATCAGCTTCAAATAGACATTTGGATCTGATTTTCATCGAACAAAATTTAGTGACAGCAGAAAGCTATCAATCTTGGCATACCAAGCCCTAGGGGCTTGCTTAAGCCCATACAATGACTTCTTTAGCCTGCACACAAGAGATGGGTTAGTAGGAAATCCTTGAGGCTGATGCATGTATATCTCTTCAGTGAGATATCCATTTAGGAAAGCACACTTCACATCCATGTGGTGTACCTCCCATTTCTTTGAAGCTACAATGGCTAAGGCTAGAATGATGGAGTCCATCTTTTCCACTGGTGCAAAGGTCTCATTGTAGTCTATACCATGTACCTGTGAATAGCCCTTGGCTACCAATATAGCCTTGTTCTTCAAAGGTTAACCATCAGCATCAAATTTGGTTTTGTACACCCACTTACACTGAACTAGCTTCCTCCGTGGGGGAAGATCAGCCAACTCCCAAGTGTTGCTCTTTTGGAGTGAGTTGAACTCTTCTTCCATGGCTGTTTTCCATATTGGATCATTTGATGCATATTCATATGTCCGTGGGTCTGATTCAACCATCAGATAGCATTTCTCTGTTAACATAGGATCTTTCATGCACAGAGCACTCTCAAACTGAGATCTAGTCCTCCTAGGATCATTAGGATTTCCAGCTAGTTCTCCAGCTGCATGAATGGTCTTGGCTGCCAATTTTGGTCTTGTGGGACTGTTAGGATCTGAAATTAAATCATCATTATCAGACATATCATAATCAGCATGTTCAACTATCTCTTCACTTACATTCAGAGGTTCTGGTGGTGAAGAGGATTCTCCAACTTCCACTGCTGCTAGGGGCTCTTCTTGAAACTGAACACACCTTTCAATGAAGAATTTGTTTGTGTTAAAATGGATCAGCTTGTACCCTTTTGAATATTCAGAGTACCCAACAAATAGACACTCTTGGCTTTGGGGCTGCAAATCCTTCCTCTTTTCTATTGGAATTCTAGCCCAAGCCCTTGAGCCAAAAATCCTTAAATGGGTCACATCTGGCTTGTGCCCACTCCATGATTCGAAAGGAGTCATACCATCAAGCTGTTTATGAGGAACCCTATTCTATATATAGGCTACACAGTTTATATCTTTGGCCCAAAACTTTGGTGGCAAAGTCTTAGCCTCCATCATGCATGTTGCAATCTCTTTCAGTGATATGTTCTTCCTCTCAGCAACACCATTCTGTTGTGGTGTGTAAGGGATAGAATGATGCATCTAAATACTTGCATCTGCACAATATTGAATGAACTCAAACTTGACATACTCACCACCATTGTCATATTTTAGGACCTTGAGTTTCCTCCTAGATTGGTTTTCAACCAAAGCCTTAAAGACTTTGAAGAGGCCAAAAACTTCAAACTTGTGTTTCAGGAAGTAAACCCAACAATACCTGGAAAATTCATCTATGAATGTCAATGCATATTTGGCCTGACTCATTGACGTATGAGGAAATGGGACAGCAACATCACTATGGATCAACTAAAGAGGTGTAGAGGTTCTCTCATGACTAGATTTCTCAAATTTATGCTCTGGGTGTTTTCCTAAGATGCAACCTTGACAGACTCCTTTGGAAAACTTAATCTTTGGTAACCCTATGACCATTTTTTTTTCACTAAGATCAAAAAGATTCCTGTAATTAAGGTGGCCAAATATTTCATGCCAAATATTTCTTGCCTCATTAGCATGAATTAGAAGAGTAGAGGGGTTTGAGTAGGGTAGGAATTGTGAGAACATGTATACCTTCGAAGTGCGATTTGTAGCTCCTTTTGCAATGACTTTACCACTTGAGATCTCTGTGATCTCAACTTCATTAGGGGAGAATATGACCTTCTTTGGAGACCCTGTGTGGGTCATCTAATACACTGATAAGAGGTTAGAGGCAAGACCTGGAACATACAACACATTGCTGAACTTACCATGGTCAAGATCAATCCTCCCTTTGCCTAAACTTTCAGTGAGAGAGTCATCTCCCAATACTATTGGTGGACCTTTCGACATGTCAAGTGAGGTGAATGCCTCCTTGGTCGAAACCATATGTCTTGAAGCTCCAGAATCAATGATGAAACTAGGTGAGCTTGATGTCCCAGTAACCAATGCATGAACTCTCTCTCTGTCTTCTGAATTTGATCCTCCTTTCCTCTTCTTTGAGCTGTCTGGAAGGGAGATGCCATTATTCTCTAGGAGTTGGGTCAGCATGTCTATTTTCTTCTTCATGCAGGAGCTTTCAGGATGATTTCCCTTACTGCAGTATGCACACTTTCTCATTTCTCCTTTGTTCTTCTTCTTCTGGTGGTTCTTCTTGGAACCTTGAGGCTCCTCTAGAGACTTGTTCTTGTCTCTCTTTTGCTCAGGTGGCTTCTTATCTTTATTATTGCTTTTTGAATCCACCCTTGAAGCTCCAGCAACCAGAGCTTGGTATTTGGATGGTTTGATGGTGCGCATCATCACCATTTTATCTTGTTCTTATGTGAGAGATTCCATGAAATATGCAAGGCTAGGCATTTTCCAGGCTCGATCTGTCAACTTTGTGGCATAGAAGGTCAAAACAAACACTGAATAGTCAGGTCCAAGCTTCGAGAGTATGGCCAAGGCCAGCTGATCATCCTTATTTTCGATCCCACATTGTTTTAGCTACAAAACAAGTGCTTTGAACTTGGAAAAATAGAGTTGCAGGGATTCAAAGCTATTGGGACTCAGGGAGATCAATTCATTTTCAATTTGATTTCCCCTCATATCATCTATCTTACCAAAAAGCTCAGTAAGCTTCTCGCATACTTCATTAGCCGATGTTAATCCATCAATATGGAAAAGGGGGTCTCTGGATATGCTCAGACATAGGAGACCATAGGCCTCATCCCTCCTGTTGTGCCATTTAATTTTCTCTGTAGCTGCATTGAGCTCTGCTTCTGTTGCCACAGTCACTCTATAGAGGCATTTCACTCTCAATAGTATCTCCATATTTTCTTTCCATTCAAAGAAGATAAATGGAGTCAAGATGATCTTTTGAGATTGATCCATAGCTCAGAAATTGTCCCTTCACTCAACAGAATGCTCCTAGTCAATGATGTCAAACCTGCAATACAAATTGGAAGGAGAGAAATCAATCTTCAAAGGCTCTGATACCATGTGGAAATTGAACCCAGGTGTTAGAACAATTACACTCACAACAATTTCCAATTACACATGCAAATTACTCACAAAAGGAGACTGAATATGGAGCAGAACACTAATCTGTATTGAATAAGTGTACAATAGCCAACCCTTTGAAGTCATAGGCTTCCACAATAAATAATTACATGAGATATTCAAATGCATGAAGATTCCATTCGAAGTTGGTCAAAAGCAGGCTTACTAAATCTAAGAAAATCCCCCATAGGTGCATAAAGCACTTTCCAAATCTGTCTAGGAGCTCACGAATTGGAAAAATTAATTAGGCAAGCTAATAGGTGGTGGAAGGACAAATCATACATGCTTTTCATAGGAGAAAAGAGTGGAGGATGTTGAGGACAAAAAACAAGTTAACTTCAGCTAGTCAAACTTTCCCAATTGCCCTAAAACTCAGAAAAAGCAGACAATAAAGGAGAAAAAGAAGACATGCGCTAGGGAGGCCAAGAATAAAGCATATTTGATTCCAAGAGGTTTCCCAAGTGCTCCATGACTCAAATTTAGCAAGTTTGACCACTATGGATGTGTGGAGGACAACTTGCATAAGATGGAATATAGAAACTAGGAAAATAAGAAAAAAATTGGATTAATTAATGTCTAAGGTAGCTAACTATGGGTTGATTATTCTAACACAGAAGTTGTTCCTCTCGTTTGAATGGTTCAGATCCAGAAAAAATGAGTAACCACTAGGTTGAAGACTTTCCATGAAAGCTGTGAATCTTTGGAATAAAACCTCGATGAAAGACCTGTAGACTTGAAAAAGCACATCAAATATACCAGAAAACTATCCATAGATTCATATCAGTGACTAAGGAATCCGATAATATATATGTGAGATTAAAACACAACAAATATATGGGAAGGAAATCAACTTTGCATTAATAGATGAATCAAAGAGCTTACAATTGTTTTACCTTAGTGTCGATGCACTCCTTCACAAAACTAGCACCTCATCCTCGATATCTCCAACTTGCTGCTCTATGCTCTCTAATGGGTTAAACCAGGATGTTAATTTAGCAACATAACTTTACTTCTTTTTTTCTCTCTCTCAACCATGGAGTATGAGCTTGTATTTATAGGGCTCAAAGGGATAGGAATGGTTGAAAAAATGGTGGGTGAGGTGGCGATGAGATCCTCAAACGAGGGATTTCGAGCTTAATTGACCCAGGTAAGTAGGGATAAGGCTAGACACGAGGCTCTTGTTCTAGAAGCTTCGTGAAACCTATTTTTTTCACCTTTTACCAAGGGTACCACTTATACTTTGTTATAACAGAGCAATGAAGGATGAGAACCACACCAACAACAAAGGTTAAAGGTGGTGGCACCACCTATTTTCCACATGACTTGCGCAGCGTTGCATAAGGTACCTCTTATCTACTTGAGGGTAAGAGTAGTGCTGAATTTTTGTATGTTAAAACAAACACCTAGAGCATGTTTCTCTTCAAGTTTTGGGATTTGAGGGAAAATATTTGTGTTAGGGATTTTATCACATGCTGGTGACATATTTTGAGTGTAACATAATTCCCCCCAAATCTTGAGGCTAGAGGGATATGATAGGCAAGATCTTTGATAGAGAAAGTTATCACTTCGAGGCAAGAGACATCTTAATCAGAGAGTGTCATCAAGTAGGCATCTGCAATACATCAATACTTTGACTGATGAATAAATGTAACCTCATCATGGCTGCAAAGCAATACAAGGTAGATCCATGAGATGAATGAACAACCATGGCTACTAGAATACAATGTAGATCCAAGTGATATAGGAAACAAACTTAGAGATAGCTACCAGATATACAACGTAGATATTTGTCGTAAAGACACAAATTTAAGCATAGCAACAACCATAAAAATGTGGATCCATGCTGGTACTTCATACAATATACTGCATCACAACCTGGGGAGAAAGCTATGAGTGCTTAACAAATACCCAGGGTCTTTGTCTCGCCTTCCACAAAGTACGATTCTATCCATGTGATTACAATGTTCTGACGTCAAACATGGCAGAAACCACTTGATTACCAGCCAATGATGTGAACCGTTAACAAGTGCGTGGGAGATCACCATTGATATCAATGATTCTGAAGGTACCCTAGTACAATCTACTGAGCATGAATAGATGTTTTGATGTCGAACACCCAGTGGAATATTTCGATCAAAGGTCAATTAGGTGAACCTATGTCGAGAGCAAGAGAATCTATCATTGGGGCATACAGATCTCAAGGTACTAAATTTGTTTCTAAGACTATTTCTTAGATGATGAATTGATGTCGACAGAAATAGTCTCGTCGAAGGAGGGCCATGATGAACCCTGATGACATGAAACTTGGAACAAAGTTCTGGAATATTGTAGATAATGTAACCATAGTACTGACACAAATACTTGGCAGCATGACTGGACCAGATGGACACACAATATGACTATGGACAATGCATTCTTTTGAAAGGCTCAAAGGAGTGACATGACTATTATATCCAAATCCTATCACCACCATGTGATAAGACCTTTGACTTACATTTTTTCCTTAATCCCAATACTTAGAGTGGAAACCCATACTGTTTTTCAATTCTACATGAAAAAACTCAGTACCATGTTTTCCCTGTGACCCATGAGTGGTACCTTGCTCGCACCACCTATACCATGTTTTCCATAAGCGATGCCATTGCATATGCTCTTTGGTCCATAAGCGTTTCTCATCTAAACCGCTCTGTCATAAGAGAAGAAAAGTGGTACCCTAGGTAAAATGGGAAAAATAGAAGTTTATCGAGGCTTCTAGATCATGAGCCTTGTGTCCTCCCTTATCCCTCTCATCATGGGTCAGTTGAGATCAAGATACCCCATCATAGGATCTCAGAGGCCACGTCATCCACAAATCTCTCAACTATCCCTATCCATTGAGCCTTATAAATACAATCTCATGTCCATATTTGAGAGGGAGTACTATAGAGGTATTGTTATGTTGTTGGATTGACCACTTAGTCCAAGTCATTGGAGAGCATAGAGATCAAATTTGGAGCTTATGGGGATGAAGTGTTTGTCTCATGGAGATGCTTGTTGACACGAAGGCAATGGTTATAAGATTCTCCTTACATCTTTAATGCAAAGCTGATTTCCGTCCCACATTACTATTGTTTTGATTTCACATGTACATGTTGTTAGATTCCTTAGTCACTAACATGGATAAGTAGATGATTTTCTGGTAGCTTTTATGTGTTTGAGTGTTTGATCTATTTGCAGGTACATAGGCTCACTATCGAAGCAGCATTCTAGGTGTCTACGAAATCCAGGGAAGGTCTTCATCCTTTGTTGTTCACTCATTTGTTCTGGATCTGAACCATTCAGACCAAAGGAACAACTTCTGTCCACAGAAGGTGAAATATTCCTGGTTACAAATCTGGCGACTCCACTGGGGAACAATGCAAATCTCGGTTGATCTGATCTTCCTCGGTTCTTGAACTCTTGTCTAAATCTAGGCTCCATCTCCAACTCTCTTTAGTTAGATATACCATCTGACTTAGTGAATTTCAGTTTGAAACTTTCAGATCTATTCAGATCTGAATTATTTCGACTTTTTATGCTCTTTTTTACTGTTAATCCATCAATTTTTTCTTTGATCTGATCAATTTCTAACTTGATCTTTCATTCTCCTTTTTTTGGGATCTATTTAGGGAACCACGCATGTGCCTTTGGAAAGAAGCATTGCCACTTCCCGAGTCAAGTTAGCCATAAGCAGTGCCACCGCCTAAATCAAGTGAGCAAGAAGCGGTTCTATTTCAAAACCACCTGTCAGTAGCTTCATCTACGCGGTGCCAGGTAGGCCCTGTTACAGAGTTTGTATTTTAATTTTTGTGTGTTTTTGGCTTACTTTTTGATGAAAATGAAGTGTATAAAATGAAGGGGCCATGAATTGTATATTCTGCAGGCACTTTGATTGTTATATTCCCTTTGCATTCAAAGAGAGGTTATGTTTCTTGCGTTGGATTTTACATTATTTTCTTTGCTTGAAACCTCTTGCTCTTTTCTGTAGATATTACTCATTGGAATTGGAAATATACATTTCATTTTCATGTGTAGGCTTTGGTTTGTTTTGGACTTGGAATGCATGAGTGATCCATGTTGTTTTGATTTTTTCTTTACTTGGGGTGATTCTTGTTTCCTTTTTGCATGCTAATTTTTTCAGTGCTTGGTAGGAAAGATTGGTTCTTCATTTTCTTGTCTGTTTCAAAAAGACATTTTAGTTTTCTCTCTCCTTTGCTTTATTCACAAGCATGTTAATCGATTTTCTTCTTGTTTTGTGTATGATTGTTTGAAATTCTAGATCTTACTTTCATTAAGAAGAATTATATGTTTTCATCTTTGCGTGCATTAGAGTTAGTTTTGTTTGGAAACGTTAGTGAAATCATCTTTCCATTAAGTTTTTATGCATCTTTTTCAAGCATGAAAATATAGGAAACATTTTTGGTTTATTTATGTTTGATGTTCTCTAGATCTCTTTTTTATTTGCTTTGAAGATTGTTGGGTTGCATTGACATTTCACTTTTTGTTTGAAAAGATATAATTGCATTTTCATTTGGGTGTGCATTTTTTGGAATAAAAATAAATCTCTCTTCCTCTCTTAGGTAGAATTTCATTGAAGAGGAAAAATTGCATTATCATATAGACTAGTGTGCATCTTCTTTAATCTCAAGTTTTGACTCCATGGTTCCACCTAAACACACAAGATAAAATTAACGGTAGTTATAGGCTAAAATTTACATAACAATTTGAGTGATAGACTAGAGACTTGTTTGGGTGTCGTTAAGTGTAGGAGCTATCATTATTCATCTGCATTACATCCTAGGACTCACGCGGTTCTTTCACGTACCGTCGGTATATCAAACGGCCTTTCACATACCCTTAAGGTATATAGAAAGGTACTTCATGCACTTGATTGTATATAGGAAGGCCCCTTGTGAATGGTTATGCATTAGACAACACTACTACCAATTTGAGCTCCCACGTACCTAGCGTATATTGGGATACCCTTTTAGGAATCCTCAAACCATCTGAGTCTTCCTTTTGGCCTATCCTATGAGATTCCTGACTCTTATGCACTCCTTTCACATGTTTGCTTGTTGCTTTTAGTTTGAGTAGTAATTTCTTGTGCATGGTAGTTAGGGGGTTTTTAGAAAGTTTAGAGATGGCATCCCAATGTGGGACTGCCACTCAAGAGGTCCCTTTCCAAGGTGTACCTTTTGTATTCCCTCCAAGTGAAGGTATTTGTCCTCTCTTTATTGCCACTCTAAATCTTCCTGGATTAACTATGGGATTACCGGTATGGACTTTTAATCCGATAATTCCTGTTACACCTAATGTCTCAAATGTCACCTCTCCTCTGGGAGAGGATTGACCTCAACCTAATCCCTCTCTTTCTTAGTCAGTTATGGCTTCATCTCTTTCTTCTTCTTCGCTTGACCAAAGCTCCATGGTTAGTAGTCATGTGGATAAGAAGAAGAAGGAAAGGAAGAGTAAAATGAAGAAGGATAAGAAAGAGAAAAAGAAGCAACCATGTGCTCTTGATGGTGCTTGCTCTAAGAAAACACTCAGAAAACCCAAGTTCCCTTGTAGACTTTGCAAGGGGGGCCTCCTTCTTAAGGAGTGTTCCGGTCTCTCCCATATACAAGAAGAGTGGTCTAAAAGGTCCAAATTGTCTATGTCATCAACCTCTGATCATCATGTTGATGATACTCCCTCACCCAGTGACCCATTAGTAAAGGGTCCTAACGGTAAAGTCTTGTATCCTTGTTTGATATGCAAGGATATGCATCGTACTTTTATTTGTCCAAGCATGGATGAAGCTTCACATTGGTTGGAAAATATGACTGATCATCAACAGGTGATTCCAACAAGTGATAGTAAGTTATCCCTCGATTCCTTGCTGGTTGACCAAGTGATCAATTCAGTTTCATCTATAATTGATCCCACTCTTCCTTTGAAGAGTGAAGTGGTCAAGTCGATTTCATTTCCACCTGATCCCGCTCTTTCATTAGAGAGTGTTAAGACTAAAGTAGCCTCCTTGACCAAATCTTCATCTTGTTCTTGTCTTCCAGTAGAGAATGAACTGAATCCTGCTAAAGTTTTTATGCTTCATTTTGATTGTTCTCGATAAGAGAAAATTTTGTCTCTTTCAACAGAACCCTCTCCAAGTACCGAGGTTATTTCCTTTGACTGGAGTAACCTAACAGAGTCTCCTCTTCATTCATGTGTTCCTTTCCAGATAGTTGTGAATGTTACTGCTAGGAGGATTCTTACACTATTGTTGACAAAGGGGCTTCTATTAGTATTATATCATCAACTGCTTGGCAAGCTTTAGGTTCTCCTCAGCTTGTGCCAACCACCAATAAAATAATGGCTTTTAATATAAGACCTACTGCACCTTTAGGGACCCTTCCTTATTTTCCTATTACATTAGGAGGCAAAACTATCTATATTTATGTTATGGTGGTCCAAGGTCCTTTAGATTTCAATATGCTCCTTGGACATGATTTTGTTTATGCCATGAAGGCTATTGTGTCCACACTCTTTAGAGTTATGCATTTTCCCCATGATGGGAATATTGTGACCATTGATCAGGTTTATTTTGTTACACCTGATCATCGCATCACTCCTAGTAATCAAACTTCCCTAAATGTGCCACATGTTCTTGTGGTTCCTTCCCCTTCTTCTAGTTAGCTTCTTCCCATCATAGGTAAAATGGGGGGAATGGCTCTAGTCTATGGACATCATAATGGAGCTAAGCTGCTAGCTTTTATGTAATGGGGGAAACCTACCAAACTCTGTATATCATGTTTGGTAGGAGCAGGATTTAGAGCATAGTTTACTTTTGGTTTCAAGCTTGTTAAAAAATAAAACCACTCCTTAAGAATAGTTTACCTTTTGGTTTCAAGCTTGCATAAAAATAAAACCATGTGGTGAGCATAGTTCCCATTCTGTGTCAAGCTAGTTAAAAAATGAAACAAATGCCTTTGAGCAAAGTTCTTATTCTATCTTAAGCATGTTAAAAAATGAAATGAATATCCTCAAGCATAGTTTAACTTTTGGTTTCAAGCTTGCATAAAACTGAAACCATTCCTGAGCATAGTTCATTTTCTATTTCAAGCTTGTTAAAAAATGAAGTAGGTGTCCTTAAGCATAGTTTAAATTTTGGTTCCAAGCTTGCATAAAAATGAAACCATGTTCCAAACATAGTTACCTTTTGTTTCAAGCTTGTATAAAAATTAAATAGATCCCCTTCCCTTGAGTTGAGTCTTCACTTTAGTGTTGGAACTTGAACCTTCTTTTCAGTTTCCTAATTCTCGTTCTTCCTGCCCCCTTGGTGAACATTTTAACAATAGTAACCAGGTTTTTAGGTTGGGTATGGAAGAAGAATCGTCAAATGAAACAAATCTTGGGGGCATGTCGAGTTGCTCGCAACCATGCTAGGGGTAAGCTTCACTAGCAATCATGCTGGGGGGAAGATTCCAACCTCTGTATACCATGTTAATGGGATTTTTTCAAGAATAGTTTACCCATTAGTTTCGAGCTTGTGTAAAAATGAAACCAATATTTTAGAATTCTTTTAATTGATCTTCGATCTCGTTAAAAACAGTAAGATGGTGTTGAGCTTATTTTTCATTTCTCGCGCTCTGGTTAAAACATGAAAATTGGTTTGAGCTTAGTTTATTACGTTTTCGTGCCCTGGATTCAAACATGAAAAAGGATAATAGGGTCCTCTTTAAGCTCTTTTTCGGCTCTTAAAATGTGAAAAGATAGTCGAGTGATCTTGTCTTTTTCATGCTCGTTAAAGCATTTGAAGAGTCATCTCTCCGACGATAGGTTATCTCTTTTTCATTTTGGATAGACTATTTACGAAAAAGGAACACTCCAACCAACCATGACTCGAAGAGTTCTCTAAGGTATGATTTTATACTGGTTCGGTCCTTAGGGACTAAATCATATGAAAAAGGACCCTTTGGAGTCTTCTTCCATGGTCGTTCAGACTCTCTAAACATGAACGATACCGAGTTTTATTTCATTGGACTCATTAAATTAAACATTGAGAGACCTGTGTTTGGGAATGAACCCGTCCTCTCTCAGGTTCGTAAAACATATGGGTTTGGACTTGTCTTTGGATGAGCTAAACCGAGTGTTTGTTACCCTCTTTGAACTCGTAAAACTGAAAAGAGGCACTCATCAACCAAGACGGGGGAAAATGGGAAGGGAATCATTTTTGTAAGTAAATGGCGGTAGTTTGTCGTTACCTTTGAACATGGCACTTGTCTGCATATCATTTTAGTCAATTGGGTATTTGGTTGATCTCCGTGATGATCCACATTCATGAGTCATGCCACTCCTTTGATTCTTTCAAAAGAATGCATTGTCCACTGTCACATTGTGTTTTTGTACTGTTTAGTCATGCTACCAAGTCTTTTGTCGTGCCGCTTGATGTTCAAAGGGAAGTTGAAGAATTTTACTTCTCCAGTCAAACATTCTTTGTGTCAGTACTTTTGAGTCATTCTTGTGGTTACTACATTCACATCATTCCAAAACTATGTTTCTAGTTTCATGTCATCAATGTGGGACTCATCATGGCCCTCATTTGACGATACTTTTCCCGTCGACATCAGATCATCATCTGGGAAATAGTCTTAGAAACAAAAAAATAGTACCTTGAGATCTGTATGCCTTAATGATAGATTTTCTCACTCTTGACATAGGCTCACATCATTGACCTTTGATCGATAGAATCGACTGGGTGTTCGACATCAGGACATCTATTCACACTCAGTAGATTGTACTAGGGTACCTTGGGAATCATTGATATCAATGGTGATCTCCCTCACACTTGTTAACGGTTCACATCATTGACCGGTAATCAAGTGGTTTCTACCATGTTCGACTTCAGATCACTGTAATCACATGGATAGAATCATACTTTGCGGAAGACGAGATGAAGTGCCTACTAGTATTTGTTTAAGCGTTCATTGCTTTCCCTAGGTTGCGATGGAGTTTTGTATATCTAGCATGGTTTGACATTTGTATGGTCGTGGAAATGCTAAAATTTGCATTTGTATGACATAGATCTACATTGTATGTCTAGTAGCTATGTCCAAGTTTGAGTCCTCTATCACATGGATCTACGCTGTATTCTAGTAGCCATGCTTGTTTATTCCTCTCATGGATCTGCCCTATATTGTTCTGCAGCCATGAGTTGGTTGCTTGTGTCTATGAGTCAAAAATATTGATGTACTACAGACAGCTACTTGATGACATGCTCTGATTGAGATGACATTTTCACCTCGAAGTGAAAAATTGTTCTCTCAAAGCTCTCATTTATCATATGCCTCTAAGAATCACTCTTTGGGGGGCATTCTGTTATACCCAAATCCTATCACCACCATGTGATAAGGCCTTTGACTTACATGTTTTCCCTTAATCGCAGCACTTAGAGTGGAAACCCATGTTGTTTGTCAATTCTACATGAAAAAACTCAGCACCGTGTTTTCCCTATGACCTATGGGTGATACCTTGATCACACCACATGTATCCTATTTTCCATAAGCAGTGCCACTGCATATGGTATTTGGTCCATAAGTGTTTGTCATCTAAACCTCTCTGTCATAAATGAAGAAAAGCGGTACCCTGGGTAAAATGGGAAAAAGAGAAGTTTCTCAGGGATTCTAGATCATGAGCCTCATGTCCTCCCTTATCCCTATCATTGTGGGTTAGTTGAGCTCGATATCCCCCATCATAGCATCTTAGAGGCCACCTCATCCACAAATCTCTCAACTATTCCTATCCATTGAGCCTTATAAATACAAGCTCATGTCCATAGTTGAGAGGGAGAACTATAGAGGTATTGTTATGTTTTTGGATTGACCACTTATCCCAAGTCATTGGAGAGCATAGAGAGAAAAGTTGGGGCTTATGGGGATGAAGTGTTTGTCTCATGGAGATGCTTGTCGACACTAAGGAAATGGTTGTAAGATTATCCATACATATTTAATGGAGAGATGATTTCTGCCCCACATTACTGTTGTTTTGATTTTGCATGTACATGTTGTTAGATTCCTTAGTCACTAACATGGATAAGTAGTTGATTTTCGGGTAGCTTTGATGTGTTTGCATGTTTGATCTATTTGCAGGTACGCAGGTTCACTATCGAAACAACATTCTAGGTGTCTATGACATCTAGGGAAGGTCTTCATCCTTTGTCGTTCACTCATTTTTTCTAGATATGAACCTTTCAGACCAGAAGAATAGCTTCTATCTACAGAAGGTGAAATATTCAGTGTTACAATGACTCATGAAAATGGATCGATTTGTAAGTTAGATGAATACCCAATTGGCTGAATGATATGTAGGCAAGTGTCATGTTCAAAGGTGACAAACAACTACCATTTGATTTGCAAAATGATTCCCTTCCCTTAATTTCCCCATCATGATTGATGAGTGCCTCTTTTTGTTTTTACGAGTGCAGTTAAGGTAACAAACACTCATTTTAGTTCATCCGAAGATAAGTCCATTCCCATATATTTCAAGAACCTGAGAAAGGAGGGGTTCGTTCCCAAAAAGGGTCTCTCAATGTATAGTTTAACGAGTCAAATGAAAGCAAACTCATTATCATTCATGTTTAGAGAGTCTGAACGAAGACGAAAGAAAAATCCAAAAGGTCTTTTTTCATAAATAGTCTATTTGAACCAAAAAAGAGATAACCTATCATCGAAGAGACGACTCTTCAAACACTTTTACGAGTATGAAGAAGACAAGTAGTCATCAATCTTTTCATATTTAGGGAAGGGGATCTATTTCATTTTTACGCAAGCTTGAAACAGAAGGTAACTATGCTTGAAACATGGTTTCATTTTTATGCAAGCTTGAAACCCAGAGGTAAACTATGCTTAAGGAAACCTACTTCATTTTTTAGCGAGCTTGAAATAGAAAATGAACTATGCTCAGGAATGATTTCATTTTTATGCAAGATTGAAACCAAAACGTAAACTATGCTTGAGGAGATCTATTTCATTTTTTAACGAGATTGACATAGAATGGGAACTTTGCTCAGCACATGATTTCATTTTTATGCAATCTTGAAACCAAAAGGTAAACTATGCTCTCAACATGGTTTCATTTTTATGCAAGCCTGAAACCAAAAGGTAAACTATGGTTAAGGAGTGGTTTTATTTTTTAACGAGCTTGAAACCAAAAGTAAACTATGCTCTAGACATGGTTTCATTTTTATGGAAGCTTGAAACCAAAAGGTAAACTATGCTTAAGGAGTGGTTTTATTTTTTAACGAGCTTGAAACCAAAAGTAAACTATGTTCTAGAACCTGCTCCTATCCAACATGATATCCATAGGTTGGTAGGTTTCCCCCATTACATAAAAGCTAGCGGCTTAGCTCCATTATGATGTCCATATACTAGAGCCATGCTCCCCATTTTACCTATGATGAGAAGAAGCTAAATAGAAGGGAAAAGAGCTACAAGAACATGCAACACATTCATGGAAGTGTGATTACTAGGAGTAATGTGATGGTCAGGTGTAACAAAAGAAAGTTGATCGATGGTCACAATCTTCCCATCATGGGGAAAATGCATAACTCTAAATACTGTGGACACAACAGCCTTTATGGCATAAACATAATCACGTCCAATGAGTAGATTGAAATCCAGATGACCTTGGACCACCATAACATCAATACAGACATTTTTCACTCCTAATGTAATAGGAAAATAAGGAAGGGTCCCTAAAGGTGTAGTAGGTCTACGATTAAAAGCCAATATCTGATCAGTGGCTAGTACAAGCTGAGGAGAATGTAAAGCTTGCTAAGCAGTTCAGGATATAATACTAACAAAATCCCCTTCGTCAACAATAGTGCGAAGTATCCACCTAGCAGTAACATTCACAACTATCTAGAAAGGAACACTCGAATGAAGATGAGACTCTGTTTGGTTACTCTAGTCAAACAAAATAACCTCACTACTTAGAGAGGGTTCTGTCGAAACAGACAAAATTTCCTCTTGTCGAGAACAATCAGAACGAAGCATAAAACTTCGGCAGGTTTGAATTCATTCTCTACTGGAAGAGAAGAACAAGACAAATATTTGGTCAAAGATGCTACTTTAGTCTTAACACTCTCTAATGAAAGAGTGGGATCGGGTGGAAATGACACTGGCTCGACCACTTTAACTTCACTCTCCAGAGGAAGAGTGGGATCAACCACAGATAAATCCGAATCGACCACTTGGTCAACCAGTGGGGGATCGAGGGATAAATTACTATCACTTGTTGGAATCACCTATTGATGATCAGTAATATTTTTCAACTAACGCAAAGCTTCATCCATGCTTGGAAAAATAAAACAATGATGCATAGCTTTGCATATCAAACAAGGATACAAGACTTTACCCTTAAGAATTTTTACCAATGGGTCACTAGTTAAGGGAGTATCATCAACATTATGATCAGAGGTTGATGGCACATATGGTTTGGACCTTTTGTACCACTCTTCTTGTACACGGGAGAGACCGAGACACTCCTTAACAAGGCAGTCCCCCTTGCAAAGATTATAAGGGAACTTGGGTTTTTTGAGTGTTCTCTTGGAACGAGCACCATTAAGAACATATGGTTGCTGCTTTTTCTTTTTCTTATCCTTATTCTTTTTACCCTTCCCTTTCTTCTTCTTCTTATCCACATGACTACTAACCATAGAGCTTTGGTGAAGCAAAGAAGAAGAAAGAGATGAAGCCACAACCAGTGAAGAAGGAGAGGGATTAGGTTGAGGTTGATCCTCTCCTAGAGGAGAGGTGACATTTGAGACATTAGGTGTAACATGAATTACCGAATTAAAAATCCATACTGGTAATCCTATAGTTAATCCAGGAATATTTAGAGTGGCAATAAAGGGAGGACCAATACCTTCACTTGGAGGGAATACAAAAGGTACACCTTGGAAAGGGACCTCTTGAGTGGTAGTCCCAGATGAGGATGCCATCTCTAAGATCTCTAATAACCTCCTAACTACCACACACAAGCAAGTACTACTAAAACTAAAAGCAACAAGAAAATATGTGAAAGGAGTGGATAAGAGTCAGGAACCTCACAGGATAGGCCAAAAGGATAACTCAAATGGTTTGAGGATTCCTAAAAGGGTCTCTCGATATACGCAAGGTACAAGGGAGCTCAAATCAGTAGTAGTGCTGTCTAATGCATAACCATACACAAGGGGCCTTCTGATATACAATCGAATATGTGAAGTACCTTTATATATACCTCAAGGGTACGTGAAAGGCCATTCGATATACCGATGGTACGTGGAAGAACCATGCGAGTATCGCGATGTAATGCAGACAAGTAACGAAAGCTCCTACGTTTAACAATGCCCAAACACGTCTCTAACTTATCACTCAAATTGCTATGAAAATTTTAGTCTAGTGCTACCATTAATTTTATCTTGTGCATTTAGGTGCAACCATGGAGTGAAAACTTGAATTTAAAGAAGATGCACACTAATCTATATGACAATGCAAGTTTTCCTCTTCAATTAAATTCTACCTAAGAGAAGGAGAGAGATTTACTTTTCTTCCAAAAAATGCACACCCAAATGCAAATGCAATTCTATCTTTTCAAACGAAAAGTGAAATATCAATCCACCCCAAACAATCTTCAAAGCAAACAAGAAAGAGATCTAGAGAAAATCAAACATAAATAAACCAAAATTGTTTCCTATCTTTTCATGCTTGAAAAACATGCATAAAAACTTGATGGAAAGATGATTTCACTAACGTTTCCAAACAAATCTAACTCTAATGCACGCAAAGTTGAAAATAGATGTTTCTTCTCAATGAATGTAAGATCTTTAATTTCAAACAATCATGCAAAAAACAAGAACAAAATCATTCAACAAACTTGCGAATGAAGAAAAAGAGAGAGAAAACTAAAACTTCTCTTTCAAACAAACAAGGAAACGAAGAACCAATCTTTCCTACCAAGCACTGAAAAAATCAGCATGCAAAAGGAAACAAGAATCACCCAAGAAAAGAAAGACTCAAAACAACATGGATCACTCACGCATTCGAAGTACAAAACAGACCAAAAACCTACTCATGAAAATGAAATGCATATTTTCCAATTCCAACGAATAATATATACATAAAAGAGCGAGAGGTTTCAAGCAAAGAAAAGAATGTAAACTCCAATGCAAGAAACACAAACTCTCTTTGAATGCAGAAAGAATACAACAATCAAAGTGACTACAGAATATACAATTTTAAAAACACACTTCATTTTCATCAAGAAGCCAAAAACACACAAAAAATGAAAATACAAAGTCTGGAATAGGGCCTACCTGGCACTGTGCAGATGAAGCTGCTTGCAGGCAGTTTTGAGGCAAAACCATTACTTGCTCACTAGATTCAAGCGGTGGCACTGCGTATTGCTAACTGGACTCAGGCGGTGGCACCGCTCCTTGCCAACAGAACATGTGTAGTTTCCTGTGTAAATCTGAAACATCAAGGAGAACGACAAATCAAGTCAGAAAAAGACCAGATCAAGGTAAAAACTGATAGATTGAGAGTGAAAAAGAGCATAAAAGATCAAAAATAATTCATATCTAGACATATCTGGAAGTTTCAAACCAAAATCCACTGAGTCAGATAGCAGACTTGACTGAAGAGAGTTGGAGAAGGAGCCTGGATTCAGACAAGAGTTGAAAGACTGAGGAGTATCAGATCAACTGATACATATATTCATTCCCCAACAGAGTTGCTAGATTTGTTAGCTGAAATATTTCACCTCCTATAGAAAGTAAGGTGTTCCACTGGTCTAAATGGTTCAGATCTAGAACAAATAGAGAACAGAGGTTGAAGAATCTCCCTAGATGTCGTAGATACCTGGAATGCAATGCTTCGATCATTACCCTGTTTACCTGCAATAAGCGTAAACACACAAACAAATCAAGGCAGCCAGAATATAATCTACTCATCTATGTTAGTGACTAAGGAATCTAACAACATAAATGTGAAATCGAACAACAACAATATATTTGGGACATAAATCAACTTGCATTAATATAGAAATATGAATAAATTTACAACCAATCCTTAGTGTTGACATGCATCACCATGAAACCAAGCATTCTCATCCCCATAAACTCCGACTCTAGCTCTCTGTATGCTCTCCAATGGTATGGACCAAGTGATCAATCCAACAGCATAACAATAACTTAAGAGTTCCCCCCCTCAACCATGGCCATAAGCTTGTATTTATAAGGCTAAATGGATAGGGATGGTTGAGAGATAAGTGGGTGAGGTGGCCTCTAAGATCCTTGGATGAGGGATCTCAAGCTCAACTAACCCACAATAGTAGGCATAAGGGAGGACACGAGACTTATCATCTAGAAGCCTCGAGAAACTTCTTTTTTTCCCCTTTTACCTAGGGTACCTCATTTCTCCTTCAATGCAAAGCAGTTTTTGTAAGAAACCCTTATGGACTAAGGGCCATAAGCGGTGGCACCACTTGTGGATGACAAGGGATAGGCGGTGTGAACAAGGTACCGCTCTTCGCTAATAAGGTAAGCGCAGTGCTAGTAATTTTCATGAAAGATTGACATTTAGTGGGTTCCACTCTAAGAGCTGGGATTCAGGGCAAGTAGGTATGTCAAATTTCTTATTACATGATGCTGATAGGATTTTGGTATAACAAGATTCATCATGGTCCTCCTTCGATGAGACTATTCCTGTCGACATCAGCTCATCATCTAGGAAATAGTCTTAGAAACAAATTTAGTACCTTGAGATCTGTATGCCTCAATGACAGATTCTCTCTCTCTTGACATAGGTTCACATCATTGACCTTTGATCGAAATATTACATTGGGTGTTCGACATCAAAACATCTATTCACACTCAGTAGATTGAACTAGGGTACCTTGGGAATCATTGACATCAATGGTGATCTCCCTCGCACTTGTTAACGATTCACATCATTGTCTGGTAGTCAAGTGGTTTCTAGCATGTTCGACTTTAGAAGATTGTAATCACATGGATAGATTCATACTTTTTGGAGGATGAGACGAAGACCTTGGGTATTTTCTAAGCGCTCATAGCTTTCTCCCCAAGTTGCGATGGAGTATATTGTATGAAGTACCGTCATGGATCCACATTTGTATGGTCATGGCTATGCTCAAATTTACGTTTGCATGACATGGATCTATGTTGTATATCTGGTAGCTATGTCCAATTTTGAGACCTCTATCACATGGATCTACGATGTATTCTAGTAGCCATGATTTTTTATTCCTCTCATGGATCTTCCTTGTATTGGTCTGCAACCATGATGAGATTACATTTACTCATAAGTCAAAGTACTGATGTATTGAAAATTCCTGCTCAATGATACTCTTTGATCAAGCTAGCTCTTACCTCGAAGTTATAACTTGCTCTATAAAATCTCTCACCTATCATATCCCTATAGCAACATGCTTTGGGGGGCATTATGTTATACCCAAATCCTATCACCAACATGTGATAATATCTCTAACACCTCTATTTTCCCTCAATCCCAAACTTGAAGTGAAAACAGTGCTGTAGATGTTGATTCTACATACAAAACTCTAGCACCAACCTTACCCTTAAGTTGATAAGCGATACCTTATATAGCACTGCCTGAGTCATTTGGAAGATAGATGGTACCACCACCTTTGACCTTTGTTTTTGGCACCGTTTTCACCTTGCACCACTCTGTCATCAGCGAGTACAAGTGGTGCCCTTGGTAAAAGAGAGAAAAAAGAGGTTTCACGAATATTCTAGTACAAAATCTTTGCGACTAACCTTATCCCTACTCACTTGGGTCAGTTAAGCTCAAGATCCATGCTTCGAGGATCTCATGGCCACCTCACCTACCTATTTTTCAATGATTCCTATCCCTTTGAGCTCTATAAAACCAAGTTCATACTTCATGGTTGAGGAGAGAAGAAAAGAGTAAAGTTATGATGTTGAATTAACATCTTGGCCTAATCCATTAGAGAGCATAGAGAAAGTTAGAGCTATCAAGGATGATATGTTAGTCTTGTGAAGGAGTGCATCGACACTAAGGAAAAATGGTTGTAAGATCTTTCATTCATGTATTAATGCAAAGTCGATTTCTTTCCCATATATCTGCTATTTTATAATCTCACATGTGTATTATCATATTCCTTAGTCATTGATATGGATACATGGATAGTTTTCTAGTATCTTTGATTTCGTCATGTGTTTGATGTGTGTTTTTGCAGGTCTTCCATCAGAGATCTTATTCCAGGAATCCAAAGCTTCTAGGGAAAGTTGTTTAACCTAGTTGTGACTCATTTGTTCTGACTATGAACCATTCAAACCAAAGGAACAACTTTTTTTCCATAGAAGGTGTGATATTCTTGATAACGCAACTTCAGCCACTTAGGATCAGGATTACATGGGGGAAAAAATCTAGAGATGTCCTTAGCATTCAACCTAGTCCTTGCCTTAGATCCCTAAGCTCTTGTTGTCGATGACCCCCCCTGCTCTCTGGATTTCATTTCCTCTTTGCATAAGGTTCTATTTTTTTTATTCTTCTATGTAGGTGAATTGGGTTGATTGGATCCCCTATTCTTTCATGTAATTGGAGACATTCCCAACACCATGTTGGTCACCTCCTCCTCAATTGGCATGCAAATGACTAGTGAATCCCTAATACTCCCACTAGACATCTCTTGCACCATGGATAGTAAAACATGGACAAATACTCCCTTAAACATGGACAATAAAACAAAATTTGGAATTATTGTCATCACTCATGCTTCATAGCATGATAAGCAATCCCCAATAGTGATTTGAGATTGTTGAATGTCTTCTCACAAAAAACTTTGGTGAAGATATCTGCTACTTGTTCTGAAGATGAACAGAAGAGTAGGTGAATGGTGCCATCATGCACAAGCTCTCTGATGTAGTGCATATGGATATCAATGTGTTTGGTTCTCTACTTCTAAACTGGATCATTGTAGATTCGAATGGTACTCTGATTATCACAGTAGATAGTAGTTGAGTATTTTGATTCGAAGCCACACTCTCCAAGTAACCCCTGCAACCATAAACATTGAGTTGCTGCATTTACAACTCCTCTGTACTCTGCTTCTGTAGGTGAGAGTGCAATGGCACTCTATTTCTTGCTTGACCAGATGATTGGCCCTTCTGAAAGCATGAACACACATCCTGATGTTCACTTTTGATCTGTGCTGTCACCTGCCCAATCACTGTCAGTAAACGCAATCAAATCAAGATCAAATTTAGCTTTGTAGAAGATCCCATGAGTCCTTGTTCCCTGAACAAAGTTAAGGATCCTTTTGGATGCTGTCTAATGGATCTCACGAGGCTGATCCATGTATATAGAAGCCACACTTAATGCATAATAAATATCAGGTCTAGTATGTGTGAGATACAATAAACATCCAATCAATTGCCTATACAGTGTATTGTTTACCATAGGTGAAGAATCAGCTTCTTCAAGCTTAACTCCTGAAAGGAAAGGAGTCTTGCTTGGCTTGCAATCCTTCATTTTGAATTTGTTCAGCAAATCCAAGGCACACTTGGACCGATGTACTTTGATTCCTTATTTGGTTTAAGCAATCTCGAGCCCCAATAATTGGCTCAATAAGCCCAAATATGTCATTGAGAAGGCAGGGTTCATTGCATCCTTCAAGGAGGCAATTTCATCCTTTGAGCTTCCTATAATGAGAAGGTCATAAACATACAAAACAATGATCATTAATGAACCATGAATCAGCTTCAAATAGACATTTGGATCTGATTTGCATCGAACAAAATTCAATGATAGCAGAAAGCTATCAATCTTGGCATACCAAGCCCTAGGGGCTTGCTTAAGCCCATACAATGACTTCTTTAGCCTGCACACAAGAGATGGGTTAGTAGAAAATACTTGATTCTGCTGCATGTATATCTATTTAGTGAGATCTCCATTCAAGAATGTACACTTCACATCCATATGGTGTACCTCCCATTGCTTTGAAGTTGCAATGGCTCAGGCTAGCCTGATGGAGTCCATCTTTGCCACTGGTGCAAAGGTCTCATTGTAGTCTATGACATGTACCTATGAGTAGCCCTTAGCTACCAATCTGTCCTTGTAACTCAGAATTGAACCATCAGCAGAAAATTTGGTTTTGTACACCCACTTACACTGAACTAGCTTCATCCCTCGGGGAAGATCAACCAGCTCCCAAGTGTTGCTCTTCTGGAGTGAGTTGAACTCTTCTTCCATCGTTGTTTTCCATCTTAGATCATTTGCTGCATATTCATATGTTTGTGGGTCTGATTCAACCATCAGATAGCATTTATCTACAAACATATGATCTTTCATGTATAGAGCACTCTCAAACTGAGATCTAGTCCTCCTAGGATCATTAGGATTTCCAGCTAGTTCTCCAGCTGCATGAATGGTCTTGGCTACCCATTTTGGTCTTGTAGGAATGTTAGGATCTGCAATTAAATCATCATTATCAGGCATATTAGAATCAGCATGTTCAACTATCTCTCCACTTACATTCAGAGGTTCTGGTGGTGAAGAGGATTCTCCAACTTCCACTGCTGCTAGGGGCTCTTCTTGAAACTGAACACACCTTTCAATGAAGGATTTGTTTGTGATAAAATGGATCAGCTTGTACCCTTTTTAATCTTCAGAGTACCCAACAAATAGACACTCTTGGCTTTGGGGCTGCAAATCCTTCCTCTTTTTTGTTGGAATTCTAGCCCAAGCCCTTGAGCCAAAAATCCTGAAATGGGTCACATCTGGCTTGTGCCCACTCCATTCTTTGAAAGGAGTCATACCATCAAGCTGTTTATGAGGCACCCTATTCTGGATATAGGCTACACAGTTTATAGATTCAGCCCAACATACAACACATTGCTGAACTTACCATGGTCAATATCAATCCTCCCTTTGCCCAAAATTTCAATGAGAGAGTCATCTCCCAGTACTATTGGTGGACCTTTCAACATGTCAAGTGAGGTGAATGCCTCCTTGGTTGAAAACATATGTCTTGAAGCTCCAGAATCAATGATGAAACTAGGTGAGGTTGATGTACCAGTAACCAATGTATGAACTCTCTCTCTGTCTTCTGAATTTGATCCCCCTTCCCTCTTCTTTGAGCTATCTGGAAGGGAGATGCCATTCTTCTCCAGGAGTTGGGTCAGCATGTCTATTTGCTTCTTCATGTAGGAGATTTTAGGATTATTTCCCTTACTGCAGTATGCACACTTGCTCATTTCTCCTTTGTTCTTCTTCTTCTGGGGGTTCTTCTTGGAACCTTAAGGATCCTCTGGAGACTTGTTCTTGTCTCTCTTTTGCTCAGGTGGCTTCTTAACTTTCTTCTTGCTTTTTGAATCCACCCTCAAATCTCCAGCAACCAGATCTTGGTCTTTGGATGGTTTGATGGTGCCCATCATCACCAGTTTATCTTGTTCTTGTGTGAGATATTCCATGAAATATGCAAGGCTAGGCATTTTCCAGGCTCGAGCTGTCAACTTTGTGGCATAGAAGGTCGAAACAAACACTGAATAGTCAGGGCCAAGCTTTGAAATTATGGCCAAGACCAGCTGATCAGCCTTCTTTTTGATCCCACATTGTTTTAGCTGCAAAACAAGTGCTTTGAACTTGGAAAAATCGAGTTGCATGGATTCAAAGCTATTGGGACTCAGGGAGATCAATTCATTTTCAATTTGATTTCCCCTCATCTCATATGTCTTACCAAAAATCTTAGTAAGCTTCTCGCATACTTCATTAGGCGATGTTAATCCATCAAGATGGAAAAGGAGGTCTCTGGATATGCTCAGACACAGGAGACCATAGGCCTCATCCCTCCTGTTGTGCCATTTAATTTTCTCTACAGCAGCATTGGGCTCTGCTTCTATTTCCATAGTCACTCTATAGAGGCCTTTCACTCTCAACAATATGTCCATCTCTGCTTTCCATTCAAAGAATTTAAATGGAGTCAAGATGATCTTCTAAGATTGATCCATAGCTCAGAAATTGTCCCTTCAGTCAGCAGAATGCTCCTAGTCAATGATGTCAAACCTGCAATACAAATTGGAAGGAAAGAAATTGATCTACAAAGGCTCTAATACCATGTGGAAATTGAACCCAGGTGTTCGAACAATTACACTCACAACAATTGCCAATTACACATGCAAATTACTCACAAAAGGAGACTGAATATGGAGCAGAACACTAATTTGTATTGAATAAGTGTACAATATCCAACCCTGTGAAGTCATTGGCTGCCACAATAAATAATTGCATAAGATATTTGAATGCATGAAGATTCCATTCAAAGTTGGTCAAAAGCAGGCTTACTAAATCTAAGCAAATCCCCCATAGGTGCATAAAGCACTTTCCAAATCTGTCTAGGAGCTCACGAATTGGAAATATCAATTAGGAAAGATAATAGGTGGTGGAAGGACAACTCATACATTCTTTTCATATTAGAGATGAGTGGAGGATGTTGTGGACAAAAGACAAGTTAACTTCACCTAGTCAAACTTTCCCAATTGCCTTAAAACTCAGAAAAAGAAGGCAATAAAGCAGGAAAAGCAGACATGTGCTAGGGAGGCCAGGAATAAAGCATATTTGATTCCAAGAGGTTGCCCAAGTTCTCCATGACTCAAATTTATCAAGTTTGACCACTATGTATGTGTGGAGGACAACTTGCATAAGATGGAAAATAGAAACTAGGCAAATAAGACAAAAATTGGATTATTTAATGTCTAAGGTAGCTAACTATGGGTTGATTATTCTAAAACCCCCCCTTAATATTGACTTATGAGTAAAATATCAGAAAATTATAGGGCCTAGAAACAAGGCTTAGTCACCCTTTACATACTGCATGTCCATTTAACCAAGGAAAGAGGCAAAAACCCAAAGGGAAAAATCCTCCCTTAAACATGGACAGTAAATCAAAATTTGGAAATCTTGTCATCACTCATGCTTCACAGCATGATCAGAAATCCCCAGCAGTGATTTGAGATTGCTGAATTTCTTCTCACAAAAACCTTTGGTGAAGATATCTGCTACTTGTTCTGAAGATGAACAGAAGAGTAGGTGAATGCTGCCATCATGCACAAGTTGTCTGATGTAGTGCATATGGATCTCAATGTGTTTGGTTCTCTGCTTCTGAACTGGATCATTGCATATTTGAATGGTACTTTTATTATCATAGTAGATAGTAGTTGAGTATTTGAATTCGAAGCCACACTCTCCGAGTAACCCCTGCAACCATAAACATTGAGTTGCTGCATTTACAACTCCTCTGTACTCTGCTTCTGTAGATGAGAGTGCAATGACACTCTGTTTCTTGCTTGACCAGCTGATTGGCCCTTCTAAAAGCATGAACACATATCCTAATGTTGACTTTTGATCTGTGCTGTCACCTTCCCAATCACTGTCAGTAAACCCAATCAAATCAAGATCAAATTTAGCTTTCCAGAAGATCTCGTGAGTCCTTCTTCCCTGAACAAAGTTAAGGATCCTTTTGGCTGCTCTCCAATGGATATCATGAGGCTGATCCATGTATCTAGAAGCCACACTTAATGCATAAGAAATATCAGGTCTAGTATGTGTAAGATATAACAAACATCCAATCAATTTCCTGTACAATGTATTGTTTACCATAGGTGAAGAATCAGCTTCTTCATGATTAACTACTGAAAGGAAAGGAGTCTTGCTTGGCTTGCAATCCTTCATTTTGAATTTGTTCAGCAAATCCAAGGAATACTTGGAATGATGTACTTTGATTCCTTCTTTGGTTTGAGCAATCTCGAGCCCCAAGAATTGGCTCAATAAGCCCAAATCTGTCATTGAGAAGGCATGGTTCATTGCATCCTTCAAGGAGGAAATTTCATCATTTTTTCACTAAGATAAAAAAGATACCTGTAATTAAGGTGGCCAAATATTTCATGCCAAATCTTGCTTGCCTCATTAGCATGAATTAGAAGAGTAGAGGGGTTTGAGTAGGGTAGGAAGTGTGAGAACATGTATACCTTCGAAGTGTGATTTGTAACTCCTTTTGCAATGACTTTACCACTTGAGATCTCTGTGATCTAAACTTCATTAGGGGAGAATATGACCTTCTTTGGAGACCCTGTGTGGGTCATCTGATACACTGATAAGAGGTTAGAGGCAAGACCTGGAACATGCAACACATTGCTGAACTTACCATGGTCAAGATCAATCGTCCCTTTGCCCAAACTTTCAGTGAGAGAGTCATCTCCCAATACTATTGGTGGACCTTTCGACATGTCAAGTGAGGTCAATGCCTCCTTGGTCAAAACCATATGTCTTGAAGCTCCAGAATCAATGATGAAACTAGGTGAGCTTGATGTGCCAGTAACCAATGCATGAACTCTCTCTCTGTCTTCTGAATTTGATCCTCCTTTCCTCTTCTTTGAGATGTCTGGAAGGGAGATGCCATTCTTCTCTAGGAGTTGGGTCAGCATGTCTATTTTCTTCTTCATGCAGGAGCTTTCAGGATGATTTCCCTTACTGTAGTATGCACACTTTCTCATTTCTCCTTTGTTCTTCTTCTTCTGGTGGTTCTTCTTGGAACCTTGAGGCTCCTCTGGAGACTTGTTCTTATCTCTCTTTTGTTCAGGTGGCTTCTTATCTTTATTATTTCTTTTTGAATCTACCCTCGAAGCTCCAGCAACCAGAGCTTGGTATTTGGATGGTTTGATGGTGCCTATCATCACCAGTTTATCTTGTTCTTGTGTGAGAGATTCCATGAAATATGCAAGGCTAGGCATTTTCCAGGATCTATCTGTCAACTTTGTGGCATAGAAGGTCGAAACAAACACTGAATAGTCAGGGCCAAGCTTCAAGAGTATGGCCAAGGCTAGCTGATCATCCTTATTTTCGATCCCACATTGTTTTAGCTGCAAAACAAGTGCTTTGAACTTGGAAAAATAGAGTTGCAGGGATTCAAAGCTATTGGGACTCAGGGAGATCAATTCATTTTCAATTTGATTTCCCCTCATCTCATCTGTCTTACCAAAAAGCTCAGTAAGCTTCTCGCATACTTCATTAGGAGATGTTAATCCATCAAGATGGAAAAGGAGGTCTCTGGATATGATCAGACACAGTAGACCATAGGCCTCATCCCTCCTGTTGTGCCATTTAATTTTCTCTATAGATGCATTGGGCTCTGCTTCTGTTGCCACAGTCACTCTATAGAGGCATTTCGCTCTCAACAGTATCTCCATCTTTGATTTCCATTCAAAGAAGATAAATGGAGTCAAGATGATCTTTTGAGATTGATCCATAGCTCAGAAATTGTCCCTTCGGTCAACAGAATGCTCCTAGTCAATGATGTCAAACCTGCAATACAAATTGGAAGGAGAGAAATCGATCTTCAAAGGCTCTGATACCATGTGGAAATTGAACCTAGGTGTTAGAACACTTACACTCACAACAATTTCCAATTACACATGCAAATTACTCACAAAAGGAGACTGAATATAGAGCAGAACACTAATCTGTATTGAATAAGTGTACAATAGGGAACCCTTTGAAGTCATAGGCTTCCACAATAAATAATTACATGAGATATTCAAATGCATGAAGATGCCATTCGAAGTTGGTCAAAAGCAGTCTTACTAAATCTAAGAAAATCCCCCATAGGTGCATAAAGCACTTTCCAAATCTGTCTAGGAGCTCACGAATTCGCAAAATCAATTAGGCAAGCTAATAGGTGGTGGAAGGACAACTCATACATGCTTTTCATAGGAGAAAAGAGTGGAGTATTTTGAGGACAAAAAACAAGTTAACTTCAGCTATTCAAACTTTCCCAATTGCCCTAAAACTCAGAAAAAGCAGGCAATAAAGCAGAAAAAGTAGACATGCGCTAGGGAGGCCGGGAATAAAGCATATTTGATTCCAAGAGGTTTCCCAAGTGCTCCATGAGTCAAATTTAGTAAGTTTGACCACTATGGATGTGTGGAGGACAACTTGAATAAGATGGAATATAGAAACTAGGCAAATAAGACAAAAAAATGGATTAATTAATGTCTAAGGTAGCTAACTATGGGTTGATTATTCTAACACAGAAGTTGTTCCTCTCGTCTGAATGGTTCAGATCCAGAAAAAAATGAGTAACCACTAGGTTGAAGACTTTCCATGAAAGCTGTGAATCTTTGGAATAAAACCCTGATGAAAGACCTGTAGACCTGAAAAAACACATCAAATATACCAGAAAACTATCCATAGATTCATATCAGTGACTAAGGAATCCGATAATATATATGTGAGATTAAAACACAACAAATATATGGGAAGGAAATCAACTTTGCATTAATAGATGAATCAAAGAGCTTACAATTGTTTTACCTTAGTGTCGATGCACTCCTTCACAAAACTAGCACCTCATCCTCGATATCTCCAACTTGCTGCTCTATGCTCTCTAATGGTTTAAACCAGGATGTTAATTCAGCAGCATAACTTTACTTCTTTTTTTCTCTCTCTCAACCATGGAGTATGAGCTTGTATTTATAGGGCTCAAAGGGATAGGAAAGGTTGAAAAATTGGTGGGTGAGGTGGCGATGAGATCCTCAAAGGAGGGATTTTGAGCTTAATTGACCCAGGTGAGTAGGGATAAGGCTAGACACGAGGCTCTTGTTCTAGAAGCTTCGTGAAACCTCTTTTTTTCACCTTTTACCAAGGGTACCACTTATACTCTGTTATAACAGAGCAATGAAGGATGAGAACCACACCAACAACAAAGGTTAAAGGTGGTGGCACCACCTAGTTTCCACATGACTTGGGCAGCGTTGCATAAGGTACCGCTTATCTACTTGAGGGTAAGAGTAGTGCTGAATTTTTGTATGTTAAAACAAACACCTAGAGCATGTTTCTCTTCAAGTTTTGGGATTTGAGGGAAAATATTTGTGTTAGGGATTTTATCACATGCTGGTGACATATTTTGAGTGTAACATAATTCCCCCCAAATCTTGAGGCTAGAGGGATATGATAGGCAAGATATTTGATAGAGAAAGTTATCACTTCGAGGTAAGAGACATCTTAATCGGAGAGTGTCATGAAGTAGGCATCTGCAATACATCAATGCTTTGACTGATGAATAAATGTAACCTCATCATGGCTGCAAACCAATACAAGGCAGATCCATGAGAGGAATGAACAACCATGGCTACTAGAATACAGTGTAGATCCAAGTGATATAGGAAACAAACTTGGAGATAGCTACCAGATATACAACGTAGATCTATGTCGTAAAGACACAAATTTAAGCATAGCGATAACCATACAAATGTGGATCCATGCTGGTACTTCATACAATATACTGCATCACAACCTGGGGAGAAAGCTATGAGTTCTTAACAAATACCTACGGTCTTTGTCTTTCCTTCCACAAAGTACGATTATATCCATGTGATTACAATGTTTTGACGTCGAACATGGTAGAAACCACTTGATTACCGGCCAATGATGTGAACTGTTAACAAGTGCGTGGGAGATCACCATTGATATCAATGATTCTGAAGGTACCTAGTACAATCTACTGAGCGTGAATAGATGTTTTGATGTCGAACACCCAGTGGAATATTTCGATCAAAGGTCAATTAGGTGAACCTATGTCGAGAGCAAGAGAATCTGTCATTGGGGAATACAGATCTCAAGGTACTAAATTTGTTTCTAAGACTATTTCTCAGATGACGAATTGATGTCGACACGAATAGTCTCGTCGAAGGAGGGCCATGATGAACCCTGATGACATGAAACTTGGAACAAAGTTCTGGAATATTGTAGATAATGTAACCATAGTACTGACACAAATACTTGGCAGCATGACTAGACCAGATGGACACACAATACAACTATGGACAATGAATTCTTTTGAAAGGCTCAAAAGAGTGACATGACTATTATATCCAAATCCTATCACCACCATGTGATAATACCTTTGACTTACATTTTTTCCTTAATCCAAATACTTAGAGTGGAAACCCATATTGTTTTTCAATTCTACATGAAAAAACTCAGTACCATGTTTTCCCTGTGACCCATGAGTGGTACCTTGCTCGCACCGCCTATATCATGTTTTCCATAAGCGATGCCATTGCATATGCTCTTTGGTCCATAATCGTTTCTAATCTAAACCGCTCTATCATAAGAGAAGAAAAGCGGTACCCTAGGTAAAATGGGAAAAAGAGAAGTTTCTCGAGGCTTCTAGATCATGAGCCTTGTGTCCTCCCTTATCCCTCTCATCATGGGTCAGTTGAGATCAAGATCCCCCATCATAGGATCTTAGAGGCCACATCATCCACAAATGTCTCAACTATTTCTATCCATTGAGCCTTATAAATACAATCTCATGTCCATAGTTGAGAGGGAGTACTATAGAGGTATTGTTATGTTGTTGGATTGACCACTTAGCCCAAGTCATTGGAGAGCATATAGAGCAAATTTGGAGCTTATGGGGATGAATTGTTTGTCTCATGGAGATGCTTGTTGACACTAAGGCAATGGTTATAAGATTCTCCTTACATCTTTAATGCAAAGCTGATTTCCGTCCCACATTACTATTGTTTTGATTTCGCATGTACATGTTGTTAGATTCCTTAGTCACTAACATGGATAAGTAGATGATTTTCTGGTAGCCTTTATGTGTTTGAGTGTTTGATCTATTTGTAGGTACACAAGCTCACTATCGAAGCAGCATTCTAGGTGTCTACGAAATCCAGGGAAGGTCTTCATCCTTTGTTGTTCACTCATTTGTTCTGGATCTGAACCATTCAGACCAAAGGAACAACTTCTGTCCACAGAAGGTGAAATATTCCTAGTTACAAATATGGTGACTCCAATGGGGAACAATGCAAATCTCGGTTGATCTGATCTTCCTCAGCTCCTGAACTCTTGTCTAAATCTAGGCTCCATATCCAACTCTCTTTAGTCAGATATACCATCTGACTTAGTGAATTTCAGTTTGAAACTTTCAGATCTGAATTATTTCAACTTTTTATGCTCTTTTTTACTGTTAATCCATCAATTTTTTCCTTGATCTGATCAATTTCTAACTTGATCTTTCATTCTCCTTTTTTTTGGGATCTATTTAGGGAACCACGCATGTGCCTTTGGAAAGAAGCATTGCCACTTCCTGAGTCAAGTTAGCCATAAGCGGTGCCACCGCCTAAATCAAGTGAGCAAGAAGCAGTTCTATCTCAAAACCACCTGCCAGTAGCTTCATCTGCGCTGTGCCAGGTAGGCCCTGTTACAGACTTTGTATTTTGATTTTTGTGTGTTTTTGGATTTCTTTTTGATGAAAATTAAGTGTATTTAAAAAAAATGAAGGGGCCATGAATTGTATATTCTGCAGGTGCTTTGATTGTTATATTCCCTTTGCATTCAAAGAGATTTTATGTTTC
>LPNX011037000.1:1359375-1407271 GCA_001517045.1 Pseudotsuga menziesii | reverse complement strand
ATATACACAATCTTTTACTTCCGATGTTTATATGCTTCAAATGGAAAATGTATTTACATGAGTTTTATATGTTTTTACTGTTTATTTACAATGTGATGAACCATGTTTTATTTCATGTTATGAATGGGCGATATACCACTCTAGGATATACTTTTCCAATGAATCAACAACTGCATTATCTTCCCTAGGGATATGCCTATAAGTGATAACCTCAAATGACCTTTTGAATAGATGTACCCTTTGATAGAGACAAAGCAATATAGGGTTTATGATGGTATAGACCTGGTTCAAATGACAAACCACTAACTGTGAGTCCATGAAAACTACCAAGTCATGAATGTCCTAGGATGCAGCCTCAGTCAAAAGACATATGACTGCTTCATACTCAGCGATATTGTTGGTCGCAGGACCAATAAAAATTGCTCCCAAAATGACTATATTATGTGCAGGGGAATACAAAACCCAAGCAGCTAAAGCAAGGTTCAAGGTATGGTGGCAAGCACCATCAGCGAAGCCATAAAAAGGCATCTGATCTGCATAACCAAAACATGGTACAAATAGTCTAGACATTAAACTCAAAACCATATTGAAAATACTAAAACACACTGAAAAGTCAAATAATGTACATATATACAAGGTACCATACATAAATGATTTAGGCATAGTACCTCTTTAGGTACAAACCATTGTGAGGATTCCCGAAGGGGACTCCGTCATAATCTACAAGCTCATAGGCACCTTTCTCTAAAGCCTTAGAAACGATAAAAGGACCGTACCACATTGATTCAAACTTCCCCTTTCCTAGATTATCATGTCTCTGATCATAAGTTAGGACTAGGTCACCTTCGTTAAACACACAAGGTTTGACAGATTTATCATACTACACCTTGACGCATTTCTTATATGCCTCAATAACTAAGGTAACATCTCGTCTATTTTTGTCAAAGTTGGTCAAGTTTACAAACCTTTCTTCCTCGGTAGGAGTATTAGGGAGAAGTTCAACAGCAAGTTTCAAATACGGAATCTGACATTGAATAGGTAAGACAACTTCTAGTCTGTATACTAAATGAAAGGGTGTAAAACCAGTTGCTATTTTTATGGAAGTTCTATAAGCCCATAGAACGAAGAGGAGAGTCTGGTGCCAGTTGGATTTGTGATCTCCAACCATCTGTCATAGCATAGCTTTTAAAAATTTTTTAATGGCCTCAATTTGACCATTAGCTTGCAGATAATAGGGAGTTGATTTTTCATGGCGAAAACCCAGCTTAGCACTTAACTCTGTCATCATCTGATTATAGAAATCTGATTTGTGATCGGTGACAATAGGCTGAGGAACTCCAAACCTATCTATTACATGGTTAAAAAGGAAACAGATAGCAGTATTCCCATCCTATGCATATGTAGGCATAGCCTCAGCCCACTTAGTGGAATAATCCATGGCTACAATGATGTAACCATGCCCCCCACCTAAGGTAGGATACAATGCATGAAATATATTCACCATTTGGAGAAAGGGCCAACAGCAATGACAGGTGTGTAACGAAGTAAGGAGGGTGCCCTTTCTCAGATAAAAGTGTTGACAAGGTGGGCATTTATTAACAGCCTCGTGACAATATTTAAAAATAGAAGGCCATAAATAGCTAGCGCAAAGGATTTTTTGAGCTGTAGCCATCCCAGAAAGATAACCACCACATGCTCCAGAATGGAATTCATTTAGAACCTTTTCATCCTTGTCATGGGTGAGGCATCGTCGGAGAATGGTATCTATACCAAGTCTATACAATGTATCGTTGAGGATAAGATAGTATTTCATGTGGTGACAAATGCGGCAATGATCATCACCAGATATAGTAGGCTGAAAATGCTATGTCTGGAGATAAATGATTAAATCTCCATACCATGGATCAGTTGTGCTTATTAGGAATAGAAATTCCTCCGTGAATGAATCACTAGGCTCAGAATCCATTAAAGCAAAGGGAAGGTCACACATCACCTCTGCAAAGACTAATGATTTATTTGAAGTAGCTTTGGCAAAATCAAGGTCAAATTCCTATAGGATGAAAATCCATCGGGACTATTTTCCCCCTAGCACCTGATGAGTCAGGATGTAGTACATAAGGTTTTAGTCTACAAGTATGGTAGTGGTGCAAAGCAAGATGTAGTGACAAAAATTTTGGATAGAAATGACCGTAGCCAATGCTAGCTTCTCCACATGCAAGTATCAAGTTTCATAATCGAGAATATTCTTGCTTGCATAATAAATCACATGTTCTAGGTCATTCAGGTCCTCTTGGGATAAAACCATTCCAATAGTAGTAGTAGAGGTATCAACATACAAGAGAAAATCCTTTGAGTAATCTAGGGGGTGTATCATAGGTGAATGAGTCAAAGCATACTTAAGATTATCGAAGTCTTGCTAGGCTTGGTCATTCGAGAAGAATGGAGTATCCTTCTTCAGGAGACACATATAACCATGCATTTTCTCAACAAAGTTACAAACAAAACAACAAAGAAATGTTTGCTTCCATTGCAAACTTTGGAGTTCCAGTAAGTTGGTTGGGGAAAGTAGAGTGAGTATTGCAGAATTTTTTAATGGATCAATCCAAATACCATCCTTTGAAACTACGAATCCTAAGAGACATCCCATCTCAATGCAAAAAACACATTTGAGTGGGTTCAGCCGTATTTTGTAATGGAAACATCTAAGAAAAATGTCTCTACGATGTTGAGGATGGTCTTCCCATTTATATGAATTCACAAGGAGGTCATCAAGGTACGGCTCTAGAATGTTCTTAATGTCATGAAACACATAGGATATAGCATGTTGGAATGTGGCCCCAACATTCTCAAGACCAAAGGGTAAATTCCTGCAGGCAAAGTTTCCACATGGGTATATAAATGTCGTCTTATGCTGATCGATGGGTAATATCTCAATATGATTGTAGCCCAAAAATCCATCCATGAATGCGAAGATGACACTCCCAGCATAGTTATCAATAATCTGATCGATGTTTGGAGTCAAAAAGTTGTCTTTAGGACAAGCTTTATTTAGGTCTCAGAAATCGATACAGAATCAAATAGTTGCCTTCTTTTTATTCATAGGAACAATGTTTGATACCCATTCCATCAGGGGTACATGAAAGATGAATCCTTTCTTTATAAGTTTCTCGACCTCAACTTTGATAGCTGCTGCCTTCCTTGGATGGACTTGTCTCAATTTCTTCCTAACCGGTCTGGTTGTAGGATAGGTTTTGATCTCATGGACCAAAATAGATGGATCTATCCCAGGCATTTCTTCATAAGACCAGGAAAAAATGTCTCATAATTCTTTAAAAAGTGCTCTATACTCTTCAGTTTCGTCTATTGAATAGTTTTTCCCTATGTGAACATGTTCAATAGTTCCAGGCCTGACTGATATGTCGATTGGAGCCGTTTTGGTAATGTTGCATAAATTTCCTTCATACTCAGAATCTTGCAACAAGATAAGTGTTTGCGGGTCATGGACAATATCAGTACCCAATAGAGATACAAAATCATTATATGCTGAACTGGTATTGGGGAGGAACAAGGATCTGTGATGGTGATCCTCCCATATTGATTCTTTCATATTCATAATCTTGATAATAGACTCGTCCGATGGAAAATTTTGGGAGAGATAATCTAGAATAGGAAGCGACGGTTATAACTAGTAGGGAAGGTGGTAAGAATATGAAGCCACAAGATGAAGATCATATGTAGGAACATCGAAAACATATTGGATGGAATCATAAACTACTTCTTATGGGCTGAGGGAGGATGTCTCAACAACTTGTTTACCCTTAGGATCATAGCTAAACGAAGAGATCATATTAATTGTTGTCATTCCTGTGCTAGAAGGGGCTAATGGAAACACACTCTTGAGGGTGGAGTACTTCAACATTCCTATCCCATTCAACTGGTAATGAGGAGGGCAAGGACCTAGCAAAGGGACATTATTTTCCGCAAGGGTAGTAATGTCTAGTGTGCAGAAATCAAGTTGATCAATCATCACAATTCTTCCCAAATTCAGAAACTGGAGGGTTCTAAATACCGTTGAAGCGACAATGGTCATAGCATAAAATCAATTTCTTCCTAAGAGAATATTGTAGTTTAATGGGGAATCGACTACTTCCACCTGAATGGAAACAGTTTTTCCTCCAATATCTACTGAAAGGGTTGGCATGAGGCCATGGGGCTGGAAACCTCTTCCATCAAAGGCTTTTAGGGTTGTTGGTGATTTTACAAGCTCAGGAGAGCCAATGGCTTTCCATCAGGATAGAGACAAAACATAGGTTGAAGTACCTTCATATAGAACATTCCTAAAGACATTTTTCCCAAATACTCTTGTTACAATTTGAAAATCCAATTGGTGAGGTAATCTAGGTTTGAGGTTATCCATATTGAAATGAATCAGATTCATGTCACCTAGGTCCATAGCTCCTAAGGAGGTCAATAAGTTTGTGCGTTGTGTAGGACAAATTTGGATCACTTCTAAGGTACACATTGCACATGGTTCCTGAGCTAGGTCTTCTACAACATTATATAACTATACAACTCATTCATTAGGATTAAAAGTATCCTTTCTAAGAGTACTCTTCAGCAGATGCAAAATCATGTCGAGATTAGGCTTCTCGATTGTTAGGGGACTAGTAGATGAGGATGCGGGAGAACTAGTAGAAGGATATTTATCTAAACAAGGTTTCTTGATTTATTTTCCTCAGGTTTTTCATATGACTAACTTCGAGTTGCAATATTAATAGTTTCTGATGACATCATTTGAATTTCCTCTGTAGAACTAGAATTTCCCTGGTTAGAAATTTGGTCTACCAGTTGTTGTTGAGAAATAAAATGATCAGTAAGAACTGTCAATGCATGGTTACTCTTTAAAAAATTATTAATTTCATCATGTCAGGGACACTCCTTCATGAAATGATCACCACCGCACAATAATCAGGGGTATTTAGATTTCTGTTATCCTTTATTGTCATTCTCCGGAGGTGTAGGTTTTGGATTTTCCTATTGGTTTCAAGGTTTCTTGTTTTTACCTTTTTCTTTATACTTACTACCAGATGACTGCATACTTTGAATAACATTCACCTCCGTGGAAACTATAGTAATGGAAGGAGCAGTAATGGAAATTCTGGGTTGTTTGGTAGTTTTTCCTACTGACGGAGGCTGGATTGAATCGATAACCCCATCAACAGGAGTTTCTGCAGGTGGCTTACTCGGGTCCATGATGGGACGAGGAGATTGAGGAATTAGGTCGTACAAAGTTCCAGACTGGGAATATACCAAGTCTAGATATTGAGTGTGACTAATGGCCTGATCTTCAGTAACAACACCTCCCATAGCCACATCTCGGGCAATGGGTGGCAACAAAGACTTTGTAAACCAATCAGCTAGGAGTTGGTTTGGGATAGGAGCTTTAATGAGCCTTCTCCTCCTTCTCCACTCATGAATATGATCTGAAATGTGTGTGGAGGTATTTTTATGTAGAGAGTTTAAAAGGTCTGTACCGGTTTCGTAGCAAATGGGTAGCTGAAAGTGTGTGAGGAAGACAGTTACCAAAGCACTAAAATCCACAAATGAGTGTTGTGGAAGTTCAATATACCACTTTGCAGTCGTACCAGTCCAAGTGTGTTGGAAGAGTCTCAATCAAATAGAATCATCCATCAAGGAATTTGATGAACACCATAGATGGAAAGTCGTAACGTGATTTTTGGGATCATCTCCATGCTTTCCATCGAACTTTGGAATATTCAATGGTAGCTTGACTTGGATGGGGGGCCATGCAGGATTGTGTTGAATAGGGTCATTGATAAACTTGGAAAAATCAAGAAAGTCCAAAATTGATAAGAAAGGTAACTGATGATTTGGCTCAACATACTGGTAATACTGATAAGGGCTGTAACCACAAGTAAGACCATAAGTGGACTGATACATAGGCTGTTGAAAAGGCTGGTGAGATGATGAACCTCTAGAAGAGGGACCTTTAGGGTTAGGGAATCCAGAACCACCAGGTCCATTAGGAGGATTAGGAGGAGGACCTCTAAGACCTCCAGGACCACCAGGACCTCTGGGGCCACTGGGACCACTAGGACCACTAGGGGGAGGACCACCAAGATTTTCGGGACCTCCAGAACCACTAGGAGGAGGGCCACTAGGATGTCCAGGACCAACTAGAGGAGAACCACCAGGACCTATGGGGCCACCTAGAGGAGGACCGCCAAGACCTCTGGGACCACTTGGAGGAGGAACACCAAGAGAAGGGTCACCAGGCCCCCCAAGGGGAGGGCCTCCATAAGGTGTCCCTCTGGCACCTCCAGCTATATGAATAGGTATTTCTCCCAATGCTAGCATGTAGGACCAGTTGGGTTGCCCCCATGGAGTGAAGGTATTTCCAGGATATGGAATTCTAGTATATGACATGCATATAAGGGTAGGTTGATAATTCACATTTCCTACAAGTACTTGATTTGCTGGGAGACCATACCCCCAAGAAGTTTGATTAACAATAGGCTATTCCCCTAAGGGTTGACCAATACTCAATGGAGGGTTAACTATATTCGTAGGAGGAATGTAAACCATGGATGTGCCTGCATTAGAGGCCTGCATATTATGAGTAACAACTCCACCACAAGGTAACATAGATCGTGTCGGGGGTTGCGCCCATCACTATAAGGTACTGATACAACTAGAGTTGAAAGTTTCCCCCCAACCCTAGAAGACCTAGGAGGACTAGAAAAATATCTAACATTTGCAACCATAGGGTCGAAAGTTTGACCCGGATGGTGTGAAGTCTCAATACGGTTGATAGGTTTCATAGAATCAGTCAGTGAACAATATCTGGCTGGCCAAGGATCCGTATTATGGGGGAGAAGAGCTGACATATGTTCTTTCTGAGGGATTAGGGTTTCTAAGATAGTATCTATTCTTTGCATTCTCTCCTGAAAATCTTGTGCATGGTGAATAAATGATTGAATTTTTCTATATTCCTCTTCAATTGGTGAAGAATTTTCAGGAGAGGTCCTATGTACTCCAAATGAAGCAATGGCCTATCCCATAGAATTTCCCCAAAACAGAGCATCTGGACCATAATCTGGACGAACAGGACTATCAACACAACCTTCCACAGGACCATGGAAAGAAGTGTCACCCGTAGGAGGTTGTTGGACCAAGGGAGTAACGTAAGAAGTGAATCGGTATCCACTTTCTACAACTAAGTTCTCTTCCACTTGGGAAGTAGTTGTAAATCCTTGGTCAGTAGCTTTCATTAGACCTTCTCCTGTAACGGGAGGAAATTTGGGTGGTAAGCCCTATGTTCTTCTGGACCGTCTCAAATGAAACTTAGCTAGATTGCACAGTCACTAATCTATCCTAGGGTTTCAAAGCTAAGAAAAAACACACCAAAACATTTCTCCTACTCAAGCTATAGTCTAACAAGCAAATTCAAATGATAGGATGAGCTCAGATGGTCAGTCTCTCACCAAGATTTTCAAGTAGGTGCAACTTGCGTTATACCACAAGGGTACATGCATAGTAATCTCCCTGAATTTTGTTTTCGGTGTATTTCTAAACACAACATGGCCAAATTTATTTTCTCAAATAGATAAGGTATCATATTGGGGTCTCCCGATATACTCAAGGTACGTGGGAGCTCAAATTGGTAGTAGTGTTGTCTAATGCACAACTGTTCACAAGGGGCCTTTCGATATACAATAAAGTATGTGAAGTACCTTTCTATATACCTCAAGGGTACATGAAAGGCCATTCAATATACTGATGGTATGTGGAAGAACCATGCGAGTCCTGGGTTGTAGTGTAGACAAATAACGACAGCTCCTACTTTTAATGACACCCAAACACGTCTCTAACCTATCACTCAAATTGCTATACAAATTTTAAGCCTATAACTACCGTTAATTTTAAAGTGGAACATTAGGTGAATGCATGAGGTTTTGACAGAAAAGTAAAACTTTCAAATATGAAAATGCAAGTTCATTCACTTTACCATTAGGTATGCCTAATCATAGGAAGGAGAGAGATTATTTTCCTTTTCAATTTTGCTTTAAAACCAAAAATTCCCCAAACAACTATACGAAAAACTTCTTTTTCCGAGCATACAATCAAATGACTCTTCTTCAAATCAACTCTTTTTGGAAGCCAACATGTAGGGTAAGATCTCTTTTCAACAAGAAAGAAGGACAAACAGCACTAAAAAATGCATAAGCAAGCTATTTTTTTATTTTTCTAAAATATGGAAAGATCTAACTTAAACTATCGATATTTTCTTCTTTTGATGAGATAATGATGCAAAAGAGACAAAAGAACAAAGGAATCCCGAAATATTACGAGGCTAATTAGAGATCTAGTGACTTAAGCCTAATAAAACAATGACCTAATCTCAACAAATTTTCTTTTTTAGAGCGAAAAGAAGTCTTTCTCACACTTAAGGAAAAATAGAAACAAGCAAACTGATCTAAGGAATTCTTTCTTTTTAGTACTAGTCTATAACAAGCAAAGATATAATCTGATCTAAAGCTTCCAAAAACTCCTTTTAGAACAAACTTACAAGCAGTAATGAATGATGAATTTAACCTAGCTTTTTGTTTTTTGATTTTGACTCAACAAGCAATTTCCACATAAAATTTTTAAATTTCGATCACTCATGCAGCTTCAAGCAAATCTAGACAAAACTAAATGAACACACAAAAATCCAAAAATCACAAATATTTTGCAAAAAATTGAAAAAATCAAGATCTGGGACAGGCCTACCTAGCACCATGTCGAAGGGGTTGCTAACAGAGTTGTTTTGAAGCAGTGTTAGAATTTTATCATTCAAGCTAGCATTATGTTAGGATCTTTAACTGAGAGAATAACAAGTACATCAATCAAACACAAGAGACAATGAACACAATTTTTTTCCTTGGGGAAACTATAAATGCACAAAACCTCACAACTTCCTCAGAGATAGAATCAACACCAAAAGTAAAACCCCAAAATAGTAAGATGATCTCTCGACAGCAGTAGCCTCTTTCTTCCTAGCCCCAATTTCTTCTTCTTCCTCAGCTATGCACTACAATTGAGTGTGAGTGAGTGTGATAAATAGAGAGGCTCACTCTCTATTTATACTAATTCATGACTTGACAATAACCTACTAGGGCCAACTTCTCTAGGAGAGTCTAATAACCCTAGTGCCCCGAAACTATAGGGAATTTAACCCTTGATCAATAGGAGGGTTACCCAAAATGACTTGACATGAATTGTTTACATTATAGAGCCTCCTGATAGGAACATCAAGGCATGACATGACTCAATTACATTACAGATACTTCCTGGAATAAACATCGAGGTACAATACATGAAATATACAAGTGAATACATTCCGAAGTTACATATACATCAACACTCCCTCTTAACTAGGAAGGTATTCTCTCGACACAATTTGTCAGCACTGGTCTTCTTCTCTGGATCATCTCATCATTTTCATCTTCAATTCATCTTCATCTTGGATCTGGATCATCACTCGATCTTGATCATCATGGGGACATCATCACTGGATCTGGATCATCACTCAATATGGATCGTCACTACTGGATATATATCATCACTCAATATGGATCATCTCAGAGACATCATCACAGAATCTGAATCATCACTCGATCTGGATCACCACTGGATCATCATCATAGGTGTTATCTCATGATTCTTCTTGTCACAGGAAGTTCTATAGAGCCAATCCTTTTTCATGCTAGTTGTAGGCCCATCCTCATTGTAGGTATTCTTCAGCACTTATATCTGACCCTAAGTCAGAATGGCCAGCACTCACATTTGACCATGAGAGGAACACATCCAAGATAATGTTAGAAAGGCATAGCACTTACATTCACCAGCATGATAGTACTCAACTACTATAATCTGTGAAAAGGCACAACACTCACATCTGACCTTGACTCGTCAAAAAGGCACAGCACTCACATCTAACCTTGACTCATTAGAAAGGCACAACACTCACATCTAACCTTGACTCATCAGAAAGGCACAGCACTCACATATGACCTTAACTCATCAGAAAGACATAGCACTCACATTCACTAGCATGATAGTACATAGCTACTATCATCTGTGAAAAGGCATAACACTCACATCCACCAGCATGATAGTACATAGCTACTATCATCTATGGAAAGACACATCACTCACATCCACCAGCATGATAGTACACAGCTACTATCATCTGTGGAAAGGCACAACTCTTACATCTAACCTTGACTCGTAAGAAAGGCACTTAGTCCTAGACTGAGGGTTATTGGTAACTGAACAGGTGCCTCCATTCAGACAATGGCAATAGCCCTTATATTTGATCATGTAGGAACCAATCCTACATTCATATCAGAATGGCTCAGCACTCACATATTACATGGAAGAAACTAATCCTCTCACCATGACAGAATAGTAACAACCCTTATATCTGATCAAGTGGGAACATATCCCTCAATCACATCAGAATGGACCTGCACTTATATCTGATCATGTGAGACTACATCCCATAGTCATATCAGAATGGCCCTCAATCCTAGACTGAGTATTCCTGGTAACTGAACAGGTACCTCCATTCAAAGAATGTCAATATCCCTTATATATGATCATGTAGGAACCAATCCTACAGTCACATCAGAATGGCTTAGCACTCATATATGACATGGAAGGAACCAATCCTTTCACCATGACAAAATGGCTCAACCCTTACATCTGACCATTGAAGGAACCAATCCTCTCACCATGTCAAAATGGCTCACGGATTCATCACTTCCCCTCGGGGGAAATATCAATAAGGAGGACACCAAGCTTCTCCCTGAAGTACTCAAACTTCACTTTGGCTAATGGCTTTGTCAACACATTAGCTATATGTTCATCCATCACAACATACTAGAGCTTCACTACTCCTCTCTGCACCATATCCCTGATATAGTGATACTTGATTTCAATATGCTTTGACTTGTCATGGAACATTGGGTTCTCTGACAACTTCACACAACTCTGGTTGTCGCAATATATACAAGTAGCATCCAACTGAAGATAAAATAAATCAGACAGTAGCTTCCTTATCCATACTACCTCACAACTAGCTAAACAAGCTATGACATACACTGCTTTAGTTGTACTCAGTGCCACACAGGATTGCTTCTTGATAAACCAAGAGATCACACCTGATCCCATATTGAAGCAACACCCTAAAGTGCTCTTCCAATTGATGGCATTTCCTGCCCAATCTGAATCAACATAACCCTCCAGTTTAATCTTCTGACTCGCCTCATACTTGAGCCCATAATCAACTGTACCCCTCAGGTACCTCAAAATTAGCTTTGCAGCAATCAAGTGAACATGTCTCGGATCTGTCAAGAACTGGCTCAAGGTGTTCACAGCAAAGAAAATATTTGGTCTCGTGTTCATCAGGTACATCAAGGACCCAATCATCTAACAATACATCATGGAATTAGCCGCTTCTGATGAAGCATCACTCAATAGCTTCAGGTATGATGCCATAGGTGTGGTCATGGCCTTGCAGTCCATCATCCCAAATCTATTAAGGATCTCTACCGTATATTTCCCTTGCCCCAAGGAAATTCCATCTGCATTCTGCCACACCTCCATGCCTAGGAAATAATGCATCATACCCAAGTCCTTCATTTTGAACTCAGTAGCAAGCTTCCTCTTCATATCAGCAATCAACCCATCCATACCTATTACAAACAAATCATCTACATATAGTAGGAGAATCACTGGGTTGACATGTTCAACCTTGTAGTAAAGGTTGGAATCTGATTTACTCTTGGTAAATCCCAAACTGGATAGAAATTTGTCAATTCTTCTATACCATGTCCTGGGTTCCTATTTCAAACCGTACAGGGATTTCTTTAGTCTACACACATGAGACTCCCTGTCATGTGTCTCAAAATTGAGTGGCTTCTCCACATACACTTCCTCTTCCACTACACCATTCAAGAAGGAAGTCTTGACATCCATCTAGTGTATCTTCCATTTCATCACTGCAGCTAGAGCAAGTACTTATTTGATGGAAGTCTATCTAGCTACAGGTGCAAAAGTTTCTTCATAATCTATTCCTTCTTTCTGGGAGAAACCACGAGCAACAAATCTTGCTTTATATTTTTCTATGCTACCGTCTGCAGCATGCTTGATCTTGTAGATCCATTTGGAAGTTACAATAGACTTCCCTTTTGGTCTTGGGACAACATCCCAAACATCATCCTTCATGATCTATTGATACTCTTCGATCATAGAATCCTTCCATTCTTTCCATTCTACCACTTCTTCATAATTGGAAGTTTCTTTATCAATGAATTCACGCAATAAGGATACATAACCAGAGCAGAAACTGGTCCTCTTTCTTTCTCTATGATTCTCTTTTGGAGCCCCATATCTTTCCGCACCTTGGATAAATTCTCGTACCCAAGTAGGTTTCCTCTTATGAGGATTCTTCTCTTGAGGTGGATCTACAGGTTCTTGAGGTTCTTCAAATTCTCGATCTTCTTCTTGAGTTTCTTCATTCATCGTTGTGTCATGAATTATGGGTGCTTCCGATTCTTCAGGAACTTCAGCAGGTTTCTTTATGGATTTGTTGTAAGCTGAGTCTTCATCAAATTTTACATACCTACTGATATCAATCTTCTTGAACCCTAGGAAGTATATTCTGTAAGCCTTTGAGTTTTTAGAGTATCCCACAAATATACCCTTCCTTCCTGAAGGATCTAATTTTGTCCTCTTCTCTTTTGGAATGTGTATGTACACTGGACAACTGAATATTCTAAGATGGCTGACTTCTGGTTTCTTGCTGAAAAATACTTCTTTAAGTGTCTTGTTCTTGAGCACTCTATGTGGAGTACATTTTTGTACATGCACCGCTGTTCTAGTAGCTTCTACCCATATATGCATAGGAATATCATGATCTTGAAGCATTGCTCTTGCAGCTTCCATGATAGTTCTATTCTTCCTTTCTGCAATCCCATTCTGTTGTGGATTCTATGGGGTGGACAACTCCCTCTTAATCCTTGAGTCTTTGTATAAATATTTGAATTCATTTGATGTGAATTCTCTACCATTATCTGATCGAAAGGTCTTGATCTTCTTTTCAGTGTGGTTCTCGATCAAGGCTTTGAATTCCTTGAATGTGCTGAATACTTCATCTTTGTTCTTCATGAAGTAAATCCATGTCTTCCTAGAAAATTCATCAATGAAACAAACATAGTATACATACCTACTTAATGAACTTGGTGACATCAGACCGCATACATCGGAGTGAATGATTTCCAAGATTTTTTTTCCTTGCTCTCGCTAGTTGGAAATGTCTTATTTGTATTCTTTCTTTTCACACATCCTTTGCATACTCCATCATGTTTTGCTTGAATTTATGGAATACCTTCAACAACTTTGCTTGCAAGTGGTAGTGCTCTGTAATGCACATGTGCAAGCCTTCTATGCAAAATTTCATTTGGCTCTACTATGTCATGTACCAAATCTTTTTCTGGATGGCCTTTCAACTTGTATAGACCTCCCTCTTGTTCCCCAATCACTACTGCATCATTAATAGCATTTCCCTTTGGCCACATGATAACTTGGACATATATAAATGCAAATCTCATGCACAGATATGGAGAGGAGGTTCTTCTTTAGTCCTGGTACAAATAATACATCTTTCATCTTCATATACATTCCAGAGCCTAGCTTATAGGAGGATTCCCCACTACCTTTTATTGGATACTGGTAGTCATCTCCAAGTTTCACCTTGTGAGGTGATTCATGTTCTGAAAGTTTTATAAAGGACTCTTTGTTTGGAATCCCCACTGTCTATAAGCCAACCATTGCTTCCATGTGTGATGTTTTGTGTGAGAGAAAAAATCAAGACACATTCTTCATCACTTGAAGAATCATCACTTTCTTGTCTGATTCTCTTTGTGGCAGGTTCATCATCCTCTGCAGCATGAGCATGATGTCTTCTCTTGTTTCCCTTTTTCTTATTTTGTCTTTTAGGACAATCTTTTACAAAGTTTCCTACTTCATCACATGTATAACATCTGCTTCTAGACAAATATTTTCTAGTGTTATTTTTATGGAAATTCTTACCTCTAGAGTGATGAGAACTTCTTTTTCTTTTCTTGGAGTGAACTGTGATAGATTGATATTCAATTCCCATCTTTTCTTATCGGGTTCCTATCCAAGTTTCTTCTTGAGATCATTCTTCCCATAGTCTACTAAATTTGACTAGCTTCTTTCTAGCACAGATCCCTTCAATAAAGGAGTCCCATGATCTAGGGAGACCATTCAAGGTGGTCATCATAATATCTACATTCTCCACTTATTCATCTACTACTTCCAGCTATTCCTTGATCTGAGAGACCCTTGTAAAGTAAGACAGGATGGTCTCCGCATTCTGGATCTTCACATCCTTCAGTTGGTTTCTCAGATTCATATTCCAGTTTATGTTCTTCCCTTCAAATAGTTTTGTCAGGGAATCAAACATAGCTTCAGGTGTAAATCAGCAATAAATCAGCAATAATCCTCTTAGCCATGACCAACTTCTTCTTGTGTATGGCCTTAGCCTCATCTCCCTCTAGAACTGGAACCTCCTCATTGATATAGGAGTCCAACTCATTTTCTTCCAAGACCAGGGAGATCCTATACTTCCAGGCTCAGAAGTTATCAGCTCCCTCAAGATTTTCATCAAGCTTGGTATGATGAGACATCTTAACTAAGAACCTCAAATGGAAATAGAAAATATTTAGATCTTACCAGGTCAAGATGTTGGATCTGGATTTGGAGCTGAAATTCTGCAGTGATGGTTCAGGAGTAGATTAGGGTTTTTCTTTTCCAGAGTTCTGTCCAACCAAATGCTTTGATCTTGATCTCTAAACTTTGATTTTGATGAGGAGATCAATCCATGCCTAGGCTCATTGAAAAATTCCACTTCTGTGGAAAGCCCTAATTTCTGGTAGCAGTGTTGGGTCCAAAACTGAGAAAGCTCAGAATTGGATTTTGCTTCGACAAAAAGATGCACCCTAGGGAGGAGAGTTAATTCAACCTTATTTTGCTGAAAATATGTGGAGAGAGATACACAAAGTAGGAATCCCTAGTTCCCACAGCTGCACAATGTCTTCTTCTCTGGTTAGCTCCAATACCATGTTAGAATTTTATCATTCAAGCTAGCATTATGTTAGGATCTTTAACTGAGAGAATAACAAGTACAACAATCAAACACAAGAGACAATGAACACAATATTTTTCCTCGGGAAAACCATAAATGGAGAAAACCCCGCAGCTTCCTCTGAGATAGAATCAACACCAAAAGTAAAACTCCAAAATAGTAAGATGATCTCCTGATAGCAGTAGCCTCTTTCTTCCTAGCACTAGTGTCTTCTTCTTCCTCAGCTATGTACTACAACTGAGTGTGAGTGAGTGTGTGATAAATAGAGAGGCTCACTCTCTATTTATACTAATTCCTGACTTGACAATAACCTACTAGGGCCAACTTCTCTAGGAGAGTCTAATAACCCTAGTGCCCTGGAACTACGGGGACTTTAACCCTTGATCAACAGGAGGGTTACCCATAATGACTTGACATGACTTGTTTACATTATAGAGCCTCCCGATAGGAACATCGGGGCATGACATGAATCAATTACACTACAGATACTTCCCAAAATAAACATTGGGGTACAATACATGAAATATACAAGTGAATACATTCTGAAGTTACATATACATCAACAAGAAGAACCACTTCTTGTTCACTGGACTCAGGTGGTGGCACTGCCTATTATTATTAGGAATATAGCACCTTCTACGGATAGAAGTTGTTCCTTTGGTCTTAATGGTTTAGATCCAAAACAAATGAGTAACCACTAGGTTGAATAATTTCCTTGAAAGCTATGAATCCCTGGATTAAAACCCTGATGAAATACTTGTAGACCTGCAAAAGCACATCAAACATACAACAACATCAAAGATACCAGAAAACTATCCATAGATTCATATCAGTGACTAAGGAATCCAATAATATATATGTGAGATTAAAACACAACAAATATATGGGTAGGAAATCAACTTTGCATTAATAGATGAATGAAAGAGCTTACAACTGTTTTTCCTTAGTTTCGATGCACTCCTTCAAAAACCTACAACCTCATCCCCGATAGCTCCAACTTGCTCCTGTATGCTCTCTAATGGATTATACCAGGATGTTAATTCAACAGCATAACTTTACTTATTTTTTCTCTCTCTCAACCATGGAGTATGAGCTTGTATTTATAGGGCTCAAAGGGATAGGAATGGTCAAGAAATTGGTGGGTGAGGTGGCCATGAGATCCTCAAAGGAGGGATTTCAAGCTTAACTGGCACAAGTGAGTAGGGATAAGGATAGACACGAGGCTATTGTTCTAGAAGCTTCATGAAACCTCTTTTTTCACCTTTTACCAAGGGCACCTCTTATACTCCATTATGACAGAGCAGTGAAGGATGAAAATCGCGCCAACAACAAAGGTTAAAGGTGGTGGTAGCACCTAGTTTCCACATGACTTGGGAGGTGCTACATAAGGTACCACTTATATGCTTGAGGGTAAGAGCAGTGCTGAAGTTTTGTATGTTAAAACCAACACCTAGAGCATGTTTCACTTCAATTTTTGGGATTTGAGGGAAAATATTTGTGTTATGGATCTTATCACATGCCGGTGACATATTTTGAGTGTAACACTTCCCATAGACTAGCTTGAATGGTGTATTCCCTGTCAACCATTTGCAAGTAGTGTGATAAGCCAATAAGATTGTCGGAATATTCAAATCCCAATCATCACGAATCACATCGTAGACCTTTGTAAGTGCATTCTCCAATACTTTATCGAATGCTTCAAATATCCTATTAGATTGTAGATGATAAGGAGTTCTCTTCTTGTGCTAGATATAGAAATCCTCTGTCAACGCACTGATGGTGCGATTGATGAAATGAATTCCCTAATCGCTCATCAAAAAATTTGTAACACCAAAGCGAGTGACAACATTATCAAAGAGAAACATTGTTGTAGTCACAGTAGTGCAATCTTCCACTAGTGTGGCTTCTTCCAACCTTGTTATGTAATTTTTTGGTGTGATTATATACCGTGCATTGGTCCTTTTTCATGGTGGGTTGATTGGTCCCACAAAATCCATTGGCCATTTATCAAACAGCTTTAGTGTTACCTTAGGTACCAAGGGCATATCATCCCTTCGTGAAGGCTTCCCCATTCTTTGGAAAACATCACAAGTCCTCGCATAATCTATCACATCATTGTGTAGAGTTGGCCACCAAATCCCTGCATGGAGTACCTTCCTAAAAGTTACGTGGCCTCACATTTTCCACCTATAACTCTCGCATCTGCATCTGCCAATACCCTTTCTTGCTCATGCGGTAGGACACATCGATGCAAGATCTCATCAAGTCCCATATTATAGATATCTTCAGAAATCAACTAAAAATATACTACCTGAACAACTAATTGCTTCTTCTAATTTATGGTGAACCCCTCTAGTTCCAATCATGTTGCTAAAAACTGAACTATTTGTTCATAATATTCATCAACCATTCCAACCATGAATAATTTTGCATCAGGTAGTATGTCCTCGATGTTTATCGGTTCTTCGCTTGTCTCAATTCAAGACAAATGGCCAGGTCCTTCATTCAAGAGACCTAGATTCACAATTGTTTTGAAATCAAACTCTTGAAAGAGAAGTATCCAACGGCATATCTTCCCCCCTAACACAGGCTTATTCACCAGGTATTTCAATGCGGAATGATCAATGAACACTTGAAATGTCCTCCCAACAGGTAGTGTTGAAACTTCTGCAATGTGTATACCATTTCCAACCCTTCTCTCTCTGTCATGGTATAATTCCTCTCTATCGATGACAACTTCCGATTGTAAAACTAATCAGGGTGATTAATATCCCCCTCGCTTAGTTGTGCCAGAACCACTCCTAACATAATTGATGACGCATCGACATGGACATGGAATTTCTTCGTCTAGTATGGAAATACCAATATTGGTGTTGTGACCATATTTTTCTTCAAAATTTTGAGGCTTCCCTGACACTCTTGACTCCATTTGAACTATGCATCTTTCTTTAACAACTTTTTCATCGGTGCTCTAATCATAGCATACCCTCTTATGAACTTCCTATAATATCCCATATGTCCCAATGTCACTCTTAGTTGATTCACATTCGTCAATGGGGGGGAAATTAACAATGAGCAAAATCTTGGCTGGATCAACGACATCCCCTCCTTATAGACAATGTGCCCCAACAAAATCCCGAATTGTGCATAAAATATGCATTTCTTTGAATTCCGTGCAATCTGATGTTATCGACACTACTCCAACATCAGTCACAGATTTTCTAGGTGATCCTTTACCAGTCCATACAATGTCTCATCATCCATGTAGACCACCGAAAAATTATGAATAAATTCCTTAAACACAACAACTATGATCTTGTATAATATCGCAGGTGCATTCTTGAGCCCAAATGACATCACCGTGTACTGAAATAATCCCCATTCAATCAAAAAAGTCTTCTTATGTCAATCCTCCTTTGCAAGATTTATCTGATGATAGCCGTAAAATCCATCCATGAATGAATAGATCTACTCACCTCCTACTCCTTCCAACACTTCATCAATAAATGACATCGAGAAAAGATCATGAAGGAATGCATCGTTAAGCTTTAGAAGATCGACACAGATCCAAACCTCACCTATCTTCTTATCTTGTAGGACCATTGGACTGGTCCACTTTGATTCCTCAACTAGTTCTATGATCCCTATGTCCAATATTTTTTCGAGTTCATCCTTTACTCTCTTCTTGTATTGCGGATTCAGGTGGTATAGATGCTGCTTCACAGGCTTTGCATCTAGCTTCAATGGGATTTTCATTTCTCCCAAATCTCCTAAGATCCCTTTCATTTCAGAAAAATTAATCGAAAACAAGTATTGATACTCATGCAACAGATCGCTGATCTTCGCCATAGTTTCTTATCCCAATAGTCTCCAATATTAGTGAACTTTGGTTCCTCCTCTATCCCAATGTTGACCTTCTGAATCTTCAATGGTTGATTAATTTTGTCTATCGACATCTCTAGTGCCACGATATTTTGACTTCCTTCAGATTCAGGAATATTGATGTTCCTTGGGTCATCGCCATCACCAGGTCCTCCTGTTACATTGTAACACTCCATCATCGACTGCATCATTGGTGCTTCATGCAGTTTTGTAGTATATGAAACTGGAACTACCTCCAAAATAACATCATGGATATGTTGTAGTGTACTATGAATTACTAGATCATCATTCGCAAAATTGAAAGTGTGACTAAAACAGATCGAAAAATCCTCCCATGTTGTGATCTCTCTCTTGAGCTCAATTGATACATACCACTATCACGGAATTTAATCCAATGTGTGTACAAAATCATGTACCCACTCATTTTCTGTTCGCAACACCCACATGGTATGACATGGAATCAAATGATCATTAGGATCATTTCATCCATCATACTTCTCAACTTGATAGTGCTCTATGTCGCCGAAGAAAACTTCCATAAATCTGTGACACAACGACCATCCAGTGATTGAATTTTTATGTGTCACCCACCAACCTGATAGAGTGGCCTTCAATATATCATATAATGGCAATAGTCATTGTGGTTATGAGACATTATCTTCAAAATCAGCAAGAAATTCAGGAAAATACGGAAATCCTTCATATGTCGGTAATTAGACAACCTTTGTTGCAACCCGATGTAGTGACTGAGAGATCTGACCACACTTCTAAATCGATACCTCGTGAATCCAACTTTTCCAATTTTCCAATGCATCATAAGAATCTGATTATGCGGAGCTATATATTTGTGAACCCAACTCTCCATCTACAGTAGGATGCAAATAATATTCTAAAATATTGTACACATGGTCCCATCCTCCTACAACTTCTTCCTTGACTGGTTCAACATACCCTCTTCCTTCGCTTGGATCCATCATGGCTATGAATATGATATCATGGTTCTCAAAATTCATCACGCGCTTCTTGAAGTTGATCACCGCCAATTTGTAGCTAGCCCATCCAATTCCCAGTAGTGCAGGATACAAAATTCCTTCCTCAACAATATTGATGACATCAAAATATTCATATGTCCTCATTACTTCAAATGTCACCATTATATGTGGTACTCATCCAATCAGCAACACCTTGTCCTGATTATCCAGTCACAATTGTACAAAGTACCAAACCAACTGTGGTTTCCTAATATTTTCCCATGTCTTCTTTGTCGAAATGTTGACATCTGAACCCAGATCCAAAATAACTGAGTCCACATCGTAATCCCCAATATGGACATTCATCCACATATCTTTTCTAGTTTTCTTCTTATGTAGGGAATTAACAATAGACTCTTATCGACCCTTTTCTAGTTGATATAGTAGACTTGTGATCTCAGCTAGTGCATTAGGATCTTTTGCTAGTGACAGACAACATTCGAAGAAATTTCGTAGCATACCATGCTTCCACGATGGTCTTGCTACCACTGTTGAATAAAAAATAGGAAGCATTTCATAAATAGGAAACATACCCAGATCTCTTCTGATGGTATCGCATGCTTCAAATAATGTATCCCTCTTAGTGTCGACATAAAATTGCACCTTTTTACAAACCTCCAATCGAGCTTATGGGATTGGACCGTCATCTCTTATTGTAACACCTCCATGAGTAATGAAACCAACGTTGGTAGGTTGAGCCCTAGGTTCTGATGAGATATTCCCAATTGCTGGTCCTTGGTTCTAATTTGGTGGCAAATTCACTGGCTGGTTTGCATTTGGATTCACATTCTTATTTTGTTTCTATGGTGGTGGACCATTCTTGCTTGACACTTTGTGATCAGTTGTGGACAATATTCAACTTTGTGATATGCAATAGTACAATAGGTACACTATGACTGCAGGTTTGGACAATCTTGTTGATAATTCCCTAACACTCCACAATTATAACATTGCATAGGTCTGCGACCTTTTCCTCCTCCTCGACCAAAACCTCATCCTGATCCTCCTCAAAATACTCTATGAAATCTTCCTTGTTATTGATAATGCGGTTGATTAAACTATTTTTGTTGTAGTGGATTTGACTATGGTTGAACATACTATGGTTGAGTATACTACAACTACTATGGAGAATACTTCATCTGGTTATATTGTGCCTCCATTGGAACAAGCTGTGGTTGTGTTATAAACTATGGTTGCGAGTATGGTACAAACTGCGGCTGTGCCTGTACCACCTATGGTGGCTGCTGCGGTGGTGGTCTCTTCATCGATTAGTGTTCTTCTCCCTTCATGTAATATGCACCCATTGTCCTATCTTGGAGAAAATCATATGCTCAAAATTCCTTGTTTCCATGACTAGCATATCGACAAAATGTACAATACAAATTCCTAGGCTTTGATACCATTGTTTAAAGATACACACAGTCTTTGTGTCTATGTCCATGAACTTGACAGATGTGGCACCATGTCAGGCGACCTTAAATTAGCGTAGTTGGAGCTCTCGACAGGAAATAATAACAAAAATATCGGCATTGATCCTTATGGTGTCCCTCTACATGAAATCAAGTATACGATATTTCCTCATGATGCTCCCTTACCTTATTTATATCTTGTAGTTGGATCATTAGGTTCACAGTTAGGATTGGATCTTATTCATACCAACTCTAGTTTAACCAACAGGTGAATCTTCCAGCTTTATTGTGATCTCTAGATCCTCGCTCTATGTCGCAATATTCTACTACGTCAATGGAATCATGATATGTAGTACTAACGCCACAATAAACTAATCCTTGTGTTGTACATCACCCATTCCAAAACCGACTTTCACCATCAGTGTCTTGAATCGTTGATTGAAGTCTTAGACCGATTCATTTGGATATTGCTTGATCTCTTTTAATTCTATGATATATTGTGACTCGGAATTGGGCTTCTTCAATTATTCAATTAGTCCATTTCTAATCTCTGCTAGAGTCTTCATTGGGTTTCCTTTAGGAACTTGCATGAACTTCATGTACCAATCTAGTGTGTGACCTCGAAAATTTGTCGCAAATTGACCCTTCTTAATATCCTCATATAGGACTTGCTTTACAGTCTAGACTCCTTTGGAGAGAAACCAATATTGTTCGAGATCCTCATTCCTATTCCCATTAAACAGAGGTAACTTTACATAATATCCCGCCATCCTGGGCCTTCTTCCTATGTTCATTGATCCACTACTATTAGTGTGTTGATGACATATCAAGAAGTTTAGTGTCGAGCTGGTATTCGTCCTGAGTGCGGTGCAGTACATGGAGGTGTGGGAGCGTTGTTGCTCTGGGTTGGTATTTCCTCTGGCTTGGATGTATCCTGGTTGTCTCCTTCATCACTATAGGGTTTCTTATTCCCTTGTAATCTTCTCTCATATATTCTTCTTTCGGTTACAGCAGGACTCTCCTAAGTCATATGCCTCTTCTCTTGCCAAAACCTTACCCAACTTCACAGAATACCACACTCTTCCTTGACTTCTGTCATAGGTTCATCATAACTCTTATCCATATACCCTATATCATTCCATCCAACCCTCATCTCCACGATACCCACAACCTCCACACACTAGATCTCTACTCGTCAGAGTTCATCTTCAATATACCCTTTTCACTGATGAGCATTTTAATTGATAATTGAAAAGATACTAGAAACCTACCTCTTGGTCCTTTAAAGAATTCCCTTTCCACGTCACCATAAGATTTGACTATGTTGATCATGAACTCAATGATATATTCTTTGAAGATGCTATCAAGTGACACTTGGATAGCCCTTGATGCTTTGTTTTCTACCACTTTCAATTATTGTATCAGCTCTAGAGTCTAGAAATTACATTTTCCTCCTTGAAAATTTGTCTTTCGATAGGTCAGCTGCGCCAACCACTCAAACACGATGATTGGAAAATAGGAGAAGAAATACTTGTGGATATCAGAATAGAGATACCTTCCCATCCACTTTTCTATCGTTGGTATTGAATTTGGACTCTCTTCCACTGCAAATTCTTTGGGATTTTGATCAAACCAATCTTGAATCTCTGGTCTCATCGGATGCCACAACGTATCCTCCTTCTCCTCACACTATGGTCCCGACAATGGAACCAGTTTTTGAAACAACCCTGTCGATAAGGGTTCACACTGTTTCAACACTGCTAACTCAGCAATATCCATGAGCACCATCCTAGACAAGTTTTACCCTCTCCAGCAACACCTACGAAGAAAATGAAGTCTCACCCGATATGTTTGAGGGAGAACTGTCGGAACCACATTTCCGTAGTAAGAAGGAGGGTTTGTGCATCTACCGTCTACTATAACATTAATTCAGATATCCAAGCATGGGTTTACTATTACTTATTCATATCATAAACTACCATATTGCATCAGGACATTAAATTGCAGAATTATATTTACTTGCGAACAGATCGATCACCATGACTTTATTCAAAACACAGAAACATCGCATCAGTTAGAAATAACAAACATATTGTGGCATTGATTAATTCATATTCACATTATTCAACACAAAGGAAGTAGAAAGACACAAAAATAATTGTTTCCATCAACATTTGTCAGGTCATATTACTTTTGCATCAAAACAGGTTTCCCAAAAATATCTTCGAAGTTGCAACAGAAACAGGAATCAATCTTCCACAGAGGTCAAGAAGATCATACAATTATGCTCTATATCTCAACATTCAACATTCAATCCATGAACATATGATATATCAACATTACATTCCTATTTGTATTTATAGGCTTGCAACTTTTACAACATGATCCACTTTAACCAACTTCTTAACTAATTTGGACCAAAAACTCCAAAATCATGACCAAAACTACAAAACTCTTGACATAGCTGAGTCTTTATCGACTTTCCCACCTTGCACACTATCCTTGGTCTTGCACATCATCCTTGGTCTTGTGCATCATATTCAGTCTTGTGCATATTTTCCTTACCAAAACTTCCTACCAAAAATGATAAATGCTAATGAAATAAGGTGGCATGGTTCATGAAGATACTTGGAAGCTTGTGGAGCCTTTGGATGACTAGATTCTCCACACACTTGGATTGATCTTCATCCAAATTCAAACACGTGGGTAATGCAAATTTATTAGAGTGTGATGTGGTTTCAAATATGTTATAAATAGACAAGAAATTCAAATAAGTAAAGGAGAGTAAATCCCATGGAAGAGGAATTGATTAGAAGAAAATGTGTCACTTGGAAGGATATTCCATGCACTCTATGAGAACAAATAATGAAAGAGTCTATGAAAAGTATGACAAATTTGGATATGATTGTAGAAATATGACAAATATGACATGACATGGCTAAAAATAGCCACCAAGAGGCCGAATTTTGAAGTTAGAGGCAACCATTCGAATTAGGGAAAGAATTGGAGCATGAAAAGGAAGACAAGTGTCATGAGAGTTACTAAACCACTAAGATGAGTTGGAGAAATATGATGGATGGAAATTCAACCTTAGGATGCCTCATGAAGTTATTAAAATTATTTCATTAGGAATGAGAGTAGATTCTGGATCATTTTTTAATTTCCCTTTGGCATTTTGGAGAGCTTTTGCTTGTCCATTGCACGGTGAGTGTCCACTCTCCCTACTTGTGAACCAATTTCGAGGGAGTTGGATTCCTTTCCAAGTTGGTTGATGGAGAGGAAATTAATACCTATCATTGGATATTAACAAAGTAATTTTAGTTGCAGTTTTAAGTTCCATACAGCTAAATTCTCATATATCTCCCTATACTATAATTCCTTCTTCTCCATTCCTTCACACTCTCATGTTGATGGCGCACTTGTTCGACTGGTACTTTCACTTTGCTAAGGATATTTGATGCCCAATATTGGGTATATGATGTATGGTTCTCTAATCACTTCTACACATTCTCTATGAGTTGAAATATCAGAAATACATGTATGAAAGGATTTCATTCCCCATGCTCTTGAATAACTAGTTTTCATGGATTTGGCTTCAATCTCGAAGTGGTTTTATATCAGATTTGTATGAAATATATTATCTACATTTGATGATATTGTGACCAATATTTATGATTTATTACTATGTAATTGTTAGGATTATAATCATCCCTTGTCCAATTTGGTCAATTATGTCTAAATCCAGAGTCATTTCAGTCTATTTTTAGTCACTAGCACCATTGGGTCCACTTGGCCTAATTGGGGCACATGTTCTAGTTAATAAAGTGCGGGGAACACCAATTGAGGACAAATTCCACTGATTTCAATTGCATGCATCAGTTTAGGAGCCTCCTAGATCAATCCCTACAAATTAGGAGCCACTGGGAGTGCCGACACCAACCTCCATCAATTGAGCTGAGTTGGTGACTAGTCAAGCTTAGTTAGGAGTCAGTTACATTTAGTTCTAGTCTGTTAAATTCATTTATACTCATTTAGCGCTAGGATTTCATGGTTTCATGCTGATGAGGCACATTTACTCACTTACCTCAGTCAGTTAGACTAGTTAACACTGAATTAGACACTAGAGCTTGGGTTTTGAACTCCGATAATGATTTAGAAAAGGTTAGTTAACCAGTCAATCAAGTAGAATAAAACCAATTTGAATTTCCTCACATGGATTTGAATTGCATGAGCCTGTTTATCCATTGTACTTCATTGTAATTGATTATCCAATTACTTTTGATTAATGAAAGAATTCACAGTTGCAAGTCATTTTTGCACTCTTTCATTCTTCAATTTGTGAGTAAATTGTGTTATATATCTTGTGAGTTGTGTGTTGGTCCATATATATATGTGCTCAATTTAATACTAATTTCATGTATGTATGCTCCATTTCTTGAAATACAAGAAATCCATACGTGAAACTCTTGGAATTCCATGCTATTAAATCACTAGCTTTCATGTATTTGACTCCCATACTGAATGAGTTGTATACCAGAATTGTATGAAGGGATTTCAATGATGTGTAATATTTTTGGGGAATAAATTTGTATATTTTATATGGTTTGTATATTTCACATCATGATATTAACCTTTAAATCTACCTTTCATATGTCAAAATCGAGCTAGTTATGCCATTTCTCCATAAGCAATTTTCCTGAAAGCGGTCATGTGAATGTTACACTTTATAATTTGTTTAAAAAGATAAAAACCATGATTAATTACAGTCCCTAATGTTTTATATTCATACCCATACTCTTCTATCAAATTTTTGAGGTCCATACTGCATTTGGATATCCAAAAGTGTCATCTACTGTTGGGGGTTTTAACATCGGTTTCCTAGTGTTTTTGTCCTTCCTTCCCTATGGACAAAAGAAAGTTGCAGAATGATTTGGAAAGTGTATGAGAATTAATATTATGAATTATGATGTAATAATACCCCTCAATATTTTCCATACATAATTTGAAGTCATTTGGGTGCATTAGGGTCAACCTGGGTTTCATTAGTCTAAAGCTAGAAATTGGCCAAAGTTGTGCAAACTTGAGTAACATGTCAAAATGAATTTATGAATATACCATTGAATTTATGAGGTATTTTAGTATGTTTTAAAACCAATAGGATCTCTCCATAATAATTTTGGAAATTTTCAGTGTTTTTTGGAACCAAACCAAGAAGGACTAGTTGACCACTTTTTCCTAGTAAATTTGCAGTGTTTCTACTTAACCCAAAACAAGGTTGTGGAAGTATAAAGTCATATACAAAGTATCCATAAACATACTTGGGATGTATGAATACTAACCATACCATTTCCTTTAAAATTAGGGACCATTTGGTTAAATTTGGAACCCTCTAGAGTCTGACTAGTTAAGCTTGAAAATGCCCAAATTGTATTTTTCTCCAAAACTCCAAAAGGGGACATTACAGGTTGGGATGTTTCCATGCATCTGGATATGTGTATGTGATTGTATCGATGACTCTGAATAATAGGAGTCAGAGAAAAAATTGGATGTCTTGGGAGATGGTCTTGGAGACAATAAAAGGTGTCAAACTCGGGTCGTATGAGTGCGATGTAAGAAACCGTACTAAGGTGACTGCACCCGAAGTCTACAAGAGTACCTCAAAGGAAAAATAGTGATAGGAGAATTAATACTAAATGGTTTTGATATAGACCTAGAAAATAGACTCGAAATCCCAATGCAATCGAGTTTTCAAGAGAAGATATCTCAACAAAGATGCACTTAGGCCAACATGCTAAAAAATCCTAAAGCAATTGAATGTGCAAGAGGTGAGCTCACAACAAATAGGCGCTTAGTACAAAAACAAGATTGAAAACCTTCCTATAAATGTGTGTTACAGAAGATGATCTACAACAAATAGGGCACAAAGAAAACAAGAAGAAATCCTATAAAAATAAAATGACTCTCTAACCTATCAGCTAAAGGAGCAAGTAGACACCTAACTAAAATATGGAGTCCCTAAAAAATTGTTTCTTGTAAAGGGTGATGAAATATCTAGTCAAATAGAACAAAATGGAAGAACAATATGGCTCAAGGATATCCCCCTACTAAGAGGTATCTTGGGTAAACATTTCCAAAAAATAAAGGATTATAGGCTACCTCATTCAAGACACGTTGGGAAAGGTTTCCTGTAGCTTCAGTCTGAAGATAATGATCTTAATGATATGTAGCACTAAGTGGAGACTAGGATTCCATTGAGCTATTCAGTTCCAGTATTTCCACTTTCCCTCCTCAGAACATATGCCCCACCCCATAAATCATTCTTAACCTTGTCGACAAATAATAGAGGATTTTAGTACCATAGAAGAACAACTTCTATCTCTGAGATGTTAAAGACAAAGGGCAATGATTTGGATGCATGTCCCTATTGTCCTACCTAACTATATAATTATTTTTTCTCCTCAAGCGAGGTTCATATTTGTTTAATTAGGGTTGATTTTTAAACTGGTATTGGGGTCAAGACCCAATAATTTCATGTTGAGGTGTGATATATGTGCACATGTGATGTGTACCCATAGATAAAACTTAGAAGATAAATGATTAAAAGGAAATAAATAGAACTTAATAAAATATTTTATTTAAGAAACCATTTCAACTAAGGCTAAGAATTTGATTTTAGAAGTAAAAGAAGGAAATTATTTTTCAACACACGACTTACTGAAAAAACAACAATTCATTGAAAATTAATCTCTAACTAAACTAATGAAGCAACAAAAACTCAGAAACAAGGGTTTTTTCCTTCGCTACCAGAACTAAAAATGATTGACATAAATACCACCATAGCAAGCAAATGATTTCCTACATTAAAAAATGTATAGTGAAATAAATCCTAAATTGAATAATTGAGGTTTTCTATAATAGAAAGGGGTCAAACAAAGGGTTTCAAAGCTGAAAAACTACTGGAAACTGTTGAAAACTTTCGGAAAAATAAAATTTTGGATTAGGTTACCCTTAATGGGGGGAACTTAGCAAATTGTTCTCCCATAATAGGGGAAACAAAGGGACTTGGCATCTCTTACTAGGAAAAGTTGTGTGACCCAGTTTACAAATGCATGTTACCCTTATCAGGGGGTTTGGAGTGACTTGGTCACTCCGAATAGGGGAAATAGAGGGAATTTATCACTCTTACTAGGAAAATAGGAGTGAACCAGTATACGAAAGGAAAGTCACTTTTTTTCAGGAAACCTAGGGAATCTTGGTTACTTAGAATAGAAATAATAGGGGTGACTCAGTGGTGAACAAATAGGTCGCCATTATTGTGATATTTTGGGTGACCTGGTCACTTTAAATAGGAAAAAGAGGGTGACTTTAGTTCCATTATTATCCAAATAGGTGCGACCTCAGCTAAACTGTTTTAAAATATAGCACTGGTAGGGGTCGGACCAGGAAGTTTAGGACAATTCTCAAGTTTGGACCTGATAGACAACAATAGATAGCCTACAAACAAAATGAACTAAATAACAATATATAGAAAAACAAAACCTGAAAAGTATATTCAAACAAAACGAGAGATTGATAAAGATCAAACCCGATGTCGTCTCAAAAATTTGTTACTGGTTTTTGCAAACTAGTATGCTTCAAAAGACACCTATTAAGATTTAAGGAAACCCTAGTAGCACTTCAAACACAAAAATAAATAGCTAGCTAAACTTAGTAAATAACATAAGTAAAAATCTAAACCAAACATCACATCTACATGGAAATAAATCTAACTAACATTTTTAGCATTCTTTATAAAACAATGGGTAAGAGATAGAATTCTTTTTTCTTTATTAGAAAAAATGGGCTAAATATAGACCAAGGAGTACCTCGAAACAATAGGTATAGGGGGGCTTGCATTTGTCCAAAGTGGAATGAACTTAGTCTCCAAGAACACCAGTGTTCTCCAATCCACACGTCATAAGGTAGGGAAATCTCCAAAAGAGGTGAAACAAGAAGGCTAAAAGGGGCTTCAAGGGTTTCAAAGGAAATTTCAACATAGTGAGAGCATGAAAAATATAAAGAGGGTAAGTATGTAATGAGGGACCAAGGAAAATTTTAAGGATCCATCATTTTATCTAAGTGTAGAAAACTTGGTGAATCTGACTAATTCTCAAATTTGAAACCATAAAATGTTTTGCTATTAAAACAAAATTAGGAATTTATATAGTTTTTCAACAATTTTGGCAATTTTTAGAGTAAAAAATAATTATCTCGTGGAATTCTGGCTAATCATATTTGAAATAAGAAGGAAAATAGGATAATATTTTTTTTTGAAAAAATGAGGAAAAATAGCCCATGGGATGAATTCTACCCCTAAAATTTTCCTTGTGAGGAACCTTCACCATTAATATATAGGAAAAATGGTCCTTGGGTATTTGGGTCCAGTATTATCCCTTGGTATTTATATCATTATGGTTGTTTGGCTTCTTTTTACTTTTCGAATGTTTTCCTCTTTTTATTTCTTTTCGAATTTTTTTTTGGGAATTTTCTCTATATTTTTTGAGATTTCCCCTATTTTGGTGGGATTTTCCCTATTTTGGGGCGAATATGCCAATTTCCCTCTTTTATGGAAGGAGAAAAATGTCCAAAACATTTAATCATTGGTAAATTTGGTCACTTTAGGATTGTGGAAATGTGAAGGTTTAATATGGTGAAAACGGAAAGTGGGATGATGTAGTGACATGGTGTGGCTATGGGATGAACAAGGTGTGCAACTTTAACAATTACTATGTCATTTGTTGATCTAGTTGGGATGGTCTCAATCCATTTTGTGAAATAATCGGTTTTTTTCAAAATCCATCTATGTTGGCCATTGGAATTTGGATTGAATTCCCTAATAATGTCTAGGCCCCATTATTGGAAAGGAGCTGATGTTTTTATTGGCTTCAAAGGAAAAGACTTCAAATTATATTTTCTTGTAAATAATTGTCATTTGGTACATTCCCTTATCAAAAAACAATTTGGGCCAATAATATCCATCTCTTTGGACATTATATGTTGTGGCTCTCCAAGCATGATTCCCTCGACATATTCCTTCATGAAACTCTATAGCGATTCCATATGTTCCTTCATCTACAACAAAATGTAATACTATGTCTTAAAGGACCTTCTAGTAGAGGTATTATTCCAATATGAAATAGTTGATAGCCTATAACTTCAAATACCTGGCTTGTTATTTGTTCATACGATCTTGACATTCAAGATTCTTCAAATAATATACAATTTCTTTGTGCCAATTAGATTCTTCAAATTTTGGGTTTATCTTTACCGTACTGTTTAAAAAAAATTACACTCCTTGTCTTTTATTCCTCTATTATCTCAGCCACTAGATTTGAATTTATACCCTCACAATTTGATTCAACTACTAATTTGGCTAGTTCTTGACCCTTCACTAATTTTGTGGGCTTGATTTCTAGTTCATACTCCTGTATTTTGGAAATCCATTTACCTATTCTCCCTTAAATATTTATTTGGATGAGTATATAATTTAAATTGTTGTGTGGTGTAATGTCCCCTTTTCTAAATTTTATTAAAATGCCCAATTTTCCAATTTTTCCATAGTTTTGGCTCTTGACTAGTTTTGATGTCTAGACCTCCAAATTGACCCAAATGCTTCCAAATTTTCTATGAAGGTACATGAATCATAATATAACTTAAATATAATTCTAATGTATGTTTTTTCACCTTTGAATTAATTCTACAAACTTTTTTAATGTTCTGTTCAAAGTAGGAGTCTTTACTAGCAAATTGGGGCTCCAATTCCCCCTGGGTAATTATCAGAAATGGCTTCACAAATGATCCCAAAGTAACTTGAATTTATGAAAATAGGTTGGGTATGTTTAAGGGACATTTTAAAATTCTCATATGAATCATGGTTCAGTTTACAAAGGCTTTTATGACTCTTTCCAAAACAACTCCCAAGTCACAATTTCGACCCTTGGGGAAAATGCACCAAATCTTCTCCCAATGCAATACAAATGAGTAAAATGGCTTCCAATGTTTAAGTAATGAAAATTAGACTTGAAATACACATTTATTATAGTCCATATACCATATATTTATCATAGAGACATTCCTCCATTCGAAATAATAAGCATTACCATGGCATATATCAAAATGGAGTGGAAATGGTCATTGTTTGCTCATTAAAAGTCATTTTGACATACAAATATTGGGAATTTCGACTTGAAATTTTTTGAGAATGAATACTAGAGAATATTTAACTGATTACAATCATAAATATACAATGAAAGTCTCTCCCAATTTGAAATCATCAGCATTACAATAGTTCACAACAAGATAGTGGGGAAATGACACTATTTCTTCATTGTTCAACATTTTTACATGAATTATTTTGGGTATTTTGACATGAGAGTATTCTGAGAATTGAATATAGAGAATATAAATAATAAAATAATATAATTTATATTATAATCTTCCCCAAAGAGATCAATTGCTCACCCAAAGCGCAATCCCTCCATTGGCATGAATATGGTGTGAAAACTGGAAATAGTTGAGAGAGAGTGCTTCCATATAAGAATACACATGATTTCATGTATATTACACCTGCAAATAAGAATCCATTAAATCTCAATGGAATACCTAATTGGCCTTTCCAAACACCAACTAGTATGGGAATCTTTCACCCTCGAAATTGGCTTAAGCAAGAAAACTAGTAATCCACTAGCTCTCACAATTCACAAATGAGAAAAAGATTATTCTAATGGATTATACATGTATTTTATAAAAATTATTACCCTTTTAAGGTTCCAAATCAATCCATAAACCAAATCCAATTCGAATTGGTGTGGCTGCTCATGCTATGCCATGTGGCCTCTCTCTTCACCTTCCCTCTTCTCCCAAATTTGAGTAGGAGCCTCTTGGCCTTATAAAACTCCCAAATTCGACCTCTACTATGCTCTATTCAGTCCTGACATGTCAGTATGTCAGTATTTAAACCTTCATATCTGACTTGTGTCATAACTATCATAGAATCTCCATCATTGGTGTCATAGATGTCATTGAATGTATGGAGAATCTAGCCAAGTGTCCATGAAACACTCATTTGGCTCTTCCTCTCCCATGTAAGTTACAATTCATCCCAAATTAGACCTATGAAGTATATGGACAAGTATATTAGCCTTATAATCCATCCAAAAACATTAGGCTTCCCATATATTCAAATTTGCAAGAGAAAGATACCATTTAACATAGGAATTCTAGCTAGTGTGGGCCCCATAGTCTCCATGTGTCTTCATGCTCCATTGCCACTTCCATTTTATATTGTATTTATTTAATAAGATAAATTATTAAATATTTATCCCCTTCTAATGTATAAACATCATTTATTATCCCCTTTATTCCAAATATCAAAGCTTCCACCTCCAACCTAGGAAACTAGTGATTTTCCTCCTTGCCAATTATTTGACTTTTAGCATCCCTTTGACAACTTTCATGAACATGGAAAATGTGATTCGGCCATTGTGACCAAATGAAAAATTTGGGACATTACAAATCCTCCCTTCCTAATATTTCTTGTCCTCAAGCAATTTCAAACATGGTTGTTGAAGAACTTGCTTTCTGTATGATTCTTTGAAATTGCCACTGGGCTGCCCACCTTGAGTCTTTGAGATTCCATGAAGATTTCAGAGAGGAACCACCATGCTTACTATTGCACTACTCTGATTAAAATCATATTATTAAATGGGGAATCCATCTCCCATACTGCTTGTTTCCCAAATAATTTGAAATCAATGGGACTAAAAACTATCCCAGGGTCCCATTGCTTGCATTGCACTCCAACAATTAAGAGTGCTCTCCAACCCATACCGTTTGGAAAGAGAATTATTGGATCCCATTTCTTCTATGCATTCTTCCAAACATCATGAGTGCATAATATATATCATAAAAGTATATAAAAACATAATAAGAATCTACATCAAGGAAGTGCCTCACCAAGAAATCATGAAAGTGCTTATACCTCCCAGTGAGTAGACTACCATTTTCCAAGTGCATACATGCTTCAAGTGACCAATCAAATATGCTCCAATGACATAGGTGAGGATTCCATGTCCTATAATGCTTCTCCCAAATAATGTAATATGCGTCAAAATAATAATCAGCCATTTTTTCTTTCATCCAAGAAGTGAATGAAGAATCTCCACCAAAATATGAACCAAATAAGGAGCAAATAAAACACGAAGACTTCAAGTGTCTCAAAGAAGTCTCATCAATACAACCATGAATATGTATATCATAATGAAATAACAGAGGATGATGCCTCCAATAATAATGTTCCTCAATCATCTCTCTTTTCACCCAAGTGTTGGATGAAGTTCCTCCAACATCAAATGAACCAAGTGTTGAGCAAGAAAAACCACAAGTCTTCAAGTGACTCAAATGAAAATCATAGGTGCACCCATGTAGATGTGTATAATCATAATGTAAACAAGGATGGTGTTGAAAATTTAAATAATATGGTTCTATAATAATTCCACCATCAAAAGGAGAAATATAATTTGCATGCTCTTCATGTGGCACCATAAAAAAGCAACCTTTCACCCATACTTCATTAGGATGACTGTTGTAAAATTTAGAAGTGTAGGATGTAGGAGAAAGAACCAACTCACCCAAATGATCAGTAAGTGAAAAATTGTCATAATGTGAAGTATCCATACAGGTAGGATTATTCACCTCCCTATAAAATGCAAAAATTTCCTCATGGGTTGGTTCCAAGGTGGTGGAATTATGCACTTCTTCAAAAATTGTCTAACCATTTTCAAGAGGCAACTCAAGTTCCTCTTCCACCATTACTAGTGATTGGATCTCATCACTATAATCCTCAAGCACATCAAGAACCTGCAATTTTTCATGTTTCTCATGATCCATCATGTCATAAGAATCCTCCAAGAAATCTACCTTATGAAAATCTGAAACATCAGAGGAAAAACAAGTGTCTTGCAACTTTTCAAGAAGTTTCTCATTTTGAATTGTGAGCTTATCAATAACTTCATTATTATTCAAGTAGGATTCATGTAACAATTTAATAATCTCAATGACATTTTTTCTATCAAAAATAAAAGACATGAAATTACCTTTGATGTTGCATATTGCTCTTTGGATCTTCTCCATGTCTTCAAGGAAGGATGGATCTTGCAAGGAAGTAGCTCTCCAACAAGAATTTGATACCAATGCTTGAGTGTCATGGAGTATGCTTAAGGGCCTCTTGGATCTTATTTTCATTCATATTTAAGGACCCTTCAAGAAAATGAGGCTCTTGCAAATGAACCTCCTCATATTATTCCTTCTTGCTTGGACCAACTTCATGAAGCTCAAGTGGTGATGGGGAAGTTGATCTTATTTCTTCTTCAACTGCTACAAGGTCTTCATTTTCATGTTTAATGGAATTTTGGCTTGCAGAAACATTTTGAAATCTGATATCTATGTCACCAACATAGATTTTTGAGCACCCATCAGTAGGTACTCCTTCATAGTTCAAGCTTCCATCAGTAGATGGTCTTTGTTTCATTTCCAAGGTAGCATGTGTCTCAAAATTATCTTCAGTATTTTCAATAAAAAATTCTTCATACTCATGTGCTGTCTCTTCATATTTTTCAGTGTCACTTGGGAGTGAATTTTGATCATATTCATGTACTACTTCTTTTACTCCACCTATTTCAGAACTAGGTGGTTCATGGGTCTCCTCCCTTTTCTCCTTCAAACAAGCTAATGCATTTTTCTCCTTAGTTTTCTTAAAATCAATATATTTTTCCAAACTTTGGATAGCCAAAAATTCAAATCCTTTAATAATATTCTTGGTAATGTCTTCAAATACAGGTTCCATTCTTTTTATTATCTCCTCATCATCATATGAGGTTCTCTTTTCATGCCTAGTCATAGTTTCCAAAAAATTGTCTTCTTCTCCTACTTTTTTTTCCCTCTTCAACAAAAGCACTTTTGGGTTTCAATATATAATGGTGGTGCATAAATTATTGTACTCATAAATATCATACCACACCAGGTGCCTAGATCATTCTCTAATAACACTGTAATTTCCCCTTTTTGGAATTTTATTAAAATGCCCAATTTTCTAATTTTTTCACAATTTTGGCTCTTGACTAGTTTTGATGTCTAGTCCTCCAAATTGACCCAAATGCTTCCAAATTTTATATGAAGGTACATGAATGATAATATAACTTAAATATAATGCTAATGTATGTTTTGTGACATCCCAATTACTTCTACAAAATTGTTTAATGTTCTGTTCAAAGTAGGAGTCTTTACTAGCAAATTAGGGCTCCAATTCCCCCTGGGTAATTGTCAAAAATGGATTCACAAATGATCCCAAAGTCACTTGAATTTATGAATAGAGGATGAGTATGTGTAAGGTACCTTTTCAAATTCTCATAAGCATCATGGTTCATTTTACACAGGATTTTATGACTCTTTCCAAAACAACTCCCAAGTCATAATTTCGACCCTTGGGGAAAATGCACCAAATCTTCTCCCAACGCAAAAAAATGAGTAAAATGGATTCCAATGCTTAAGTACTGAACATGAAACTTGAAATAAACATTAATTACAGTCCATATATCATACATTTATCAGATATGCATTCCTCCATTTGAAATAATAAGCTTTTCCATGGCATATATCAAAATGGAGTGGAAATGGTCATTGTTTGCTCATTAAAAGTCATTTTGACATACAAATATTGGGAATTTTGACTTGAAACTTCTTGATAATGAATACTAGAGAATATTGAATTGATTACAATTATAAATGGACAATGAAAGGCTCTCCCAATTCAAAATCATCAGCATTACAATGGTTCACAACAAGATAGTGGGGAAATGACACTATTTCTTCATTGTTCAACATTTTTACATGAATTCTTTTGGGTATTTCAACCTGAGAGTATTATGAAAATGAAATAAATATCATATACATCATAACATAGTATAATTGGCATTATAATCTTCCCCAAAGAGATCAATAGCTCACCCAAAGCGCAATCCCTCCATTGGCATGAATATGGTGTGAAAACTGGAAATAGTTGAGAGAAAGTGCTTCCATAAAAGAATCCACATAATTTCCTATAGCTTACACCCAAAAATAAGACTCCATTAAATATCTATGGAATACTTGAGTGTCATTTCCAAACACCAACTAGGATGGGAATCTTTCACCCTCGAAATCGGCTTAAGCAAGAAAACTAGTCATCCACTAGCTCTCACAATTCACAAATGACAATTTAACAAATGAAAAAAAGATTCTTCTCATGGTTGATCCCTGTATTTTATAAACACTATTAGCCTTCTAAGGTTCCAAATCCATCCATAAACCAAAGCCAATTCGAATTGGTGTGGTTGCTCATGCTATGCCATGTGGCCTCTCTTTTCACCTTCCCTCTTCTCCCAAATTTGAGTAGGAGCCTCTTGGCCTTCTCCAACTCCCAAATTCAACCTATAATATGCTCTATTCAATATTGGCATGTTCGTATGTCAGTATGTCAGCCTTCAGATCTGACTTGTGTCATAATTGTCATAGAATCTCCATCATTGGTGTCATAGATGTCCTAAAGGTAAGGGGAATCTAGCCAAGTGTCCATGAAACTCCCATTTGGCTCTTCCTCTCCCATGTAAGTTACAATTCATCCCAAATTCGACCTATGAAGTATATGGACAAATATATTAGCCTTATAATCCATCCAAAAACATTAGGCTTCCCATATATTCAAATTTTCAAGAGAAAAATACCATTTAACATAGAAATTCTAGCTAGTGTGGGCCCCATAGTCTCCATGTGTCTTCATGCTCCATTGCCACTTCCATTTTCTCTTGTATTTATTTAATAAGATACATTATTAAATATTTATCCCCTTCTAATGTGTAAAAATCATTTATTATCCCCCCTTATTCCAAATATCAAAGCTTCCGCCTCCAACCTAGGAAACTAGTGATTTTCCAGACCAATTATTTGACTTTTAGCATCCCTTTGACAACTTTCATGAACATGGAAAATGTGATTTGGCCATTGTGACCCAATGCAAAATTTGGGACATTACATGTGGTACATAAGCAATTACTGGTTAGTGCGACAAATAATATCTAAAGGATTTATGTTAGGTTTCTCACTTGGGAAAATAGGATAATTGGCTTAACACACACCCAAATCCAAATGATATGCACAAACATAAAGAGAGAGTGGATGAGTGTGAATGCACACTGCTATTGCTTTGGATTTGGATAAATATATGATTGTGGAAAGATCAAGGCTCTAGATATGATGTAGTCTCACTTGTTCTCGACCGCTAGTTCTCACTAACTTGTTTCTGATTGTTCAGCATTCCCCTCTGTCATGAACAATGTGAGGAGAAGAATATCTCTCAACAGCAAGATGTGCCAATCCTCATGAATGAACTCTCCAGTATGACATATATATCTTCTTGGTTGTTGACAACCATTGCAAAGAAGCGATCCACCAATAGTGAATCTTCTCTTTTGCGGGTTTCTTGAAACTAAAGCATATGTTTGATGAGTGCGTATGTTTTCCACAATGCTTATAAGGGTGAAGATCAAAACGGTGATCTTTCTAGTGGTCAACTCGATCACAATGTTGTCCTGTCAAACTCTGGACAAGTGTAGATGAAGATGAAATCTCATTGAGGAATCCAACACTCTAAAACTAGATAGTCTTGGAGAAATTAGGAACGTGAGTAGTCACTTTCTTGTATGGTATGATGACGGACTTGGAAGGAAAAAGTGAAACCTTTGTATGCATGTATTCATATTCATTTTCTCTCACTTCCAATTTTCATCATCTTGGAGTTGTGACTCGAGCTGTAAGAGTTCAAGTGTGCCTTGCGATTATTTTACATAATTTTGATGTGAATAAGGGTGGCCTTTTGGACCATGACAGTTTAATCAATAGAGGAGAGAAGTAGAGTGTTCAACAATTCTACAAGACCATTTAATCTCACCATTGAAGACATGTAATTCACTCAAATACTAAAAAGTTCTTGCAACTTTACCCTTTTACAAAAAGAAACAAACTCAACAAAAAAAAATGTAATATGTTGAGGGGTGTCGGATTCAACCGAGAATGCACCGAATTACAATTCAATTGAATTTTCTTTCAATTTTGAAACTTACATGAAAATAAATGCAAGTATTTAGAAGACAAGTTACAAACATGATTGTTATGATTTTGATAATGAACTTCAACAAATTTTGCTAATGCCCTTATAACTCCTTTAAAATTTTTAATCACAAATGTTATAGCTTCTTCGTATCCCTTGCAACTCTACCAAACAAAAGTCCCAACCAACAAGTACACAAAAATTACTTTCCACATATTTATAACTCCATAAAAAGGCATTAAAGTTGAGTTAAGCCGTTTTAGCTATCACGTACCTTACCATCTGAAAATAATGACCATTAGCAATAACTATTGAATATGTTGAATAAGATGTCAAAACTCCAACGAAATAAAGCTGGTATGAAGCGAGCCAATGAACACCATCGGAGATAAAGATTTCGATCTGCAGCTTGATCGTCCCTCTAATGCAGTAAAACAAGCAATAGGTTTCAATCGTCTTCTATAAGTTCATTTACTTGAAAAGTAAAACTATCAAGTTCTGAGGTGAATCAAATGCCCTCTGAATGCTTGGGATTTCTTCTATGCAAATTTATTTGAATCAAATACGTCAATTGAGAGAGCTCTCTACTATCAACATCAATACAGAGATTTCAGCGAACTCAGCAGCACACAGCTCCGAAATATTTTAGAGTTCTCGTCTCAAGTGCTAGGATCCAAACATTGATAACAACATATAAATTCAAGGATGGTAGCGCACTGAGTGATAGGCAGCCAATCAGCAGAGATTACACGCCATTGTGGGAAATACAACACTTCAACCTAGTCAATCTTAAATGCAGCTTCAAAGAAGAGTCAATCATTATATACATAGTCCTTGCTAGGGTTCACGCCGCAGCTACTGTACACACGAGCTTCCATGTGCACGTATGTCTCTCAACAAATCAACTAGCCGGTCCTGACTTTAATGAGCTCCACAAAACGTTCAAGAGAATCAGAACCCGCGCGCGTAGGTGGTGGAAAGGCTCGCAATGGCCATTAAACTTTGGCTTGTGCATTTGCACTTTCCAATAGTTCCAATGCTAGTTTTAATGTTGTTGGTGTCCCATTAAAAAATAAGGAAGCATCTGGCGTTCTTCTACTTCCAAGATTGGTCGTTCTTCTTTCTGTGTGATTCTTTCTGTGTGACTTTTTCTTCTTCTTTCTCCAACAGGAACCAAAAATTCTTTAGATCGAATTCACTGCTTGAATATACTAGACATCAAAAAGAATGAGATGTAGAAACCTTGGAACTCTTATAAAAACAATGTGATACCCTTCAATCTTCAATGCAGCAGCTAGGATTAAGTAATAGAGATGGCATTCAATTCTTGTTTACAAAAATGATTGAAACGCAACAAAGAGAAGAGGAGTCTTGTTCAATCGTTCCGCACAAAGGGTGTTCTCACTTCAGGTTCAACATCCAGTTCGCAAGGGAAGTAGTAGCACACAGCAGTCTTCAAATCAGTAGTCGGCTCCAGTTAGCATAATCATTCCAAACTACCCTGCATCTACACCATAATTTTCTCTCATCACATATTTTTTCAATATTAAATTCTTCCACAATGTATAAACATATCCATAGATGGATAAATGCAAAATAAAGGATCATCTCTTGATACATCGCATCTCGCACTCCAAAGACGAGTCTACAGCTCCAACAGTACCTTTTAACACCCGCGGTATTCAACGCACAATTAGATGGAGGAGTTTCAACATTGACGGTCTTCAACACACAAAACGTAGAGGTAGTTTTCTACAAAACTTCATAGATTGAATACCAACGCAGTCTCACGCTTATGGTGGGTGTCACAGTAGAATAAAATTTGCTTGCATCAACTTGGAATGAAACTAATCCACTCGTATCAATGGAATCCACATAGTATAAGGAAGTTCAATGCAAGGACAATACGAATCTTTCCTCCTTTCTCAGCACACGCTGCGTAACCCTGATTTTATAACTGTTAAGTTGCCAACTTCTTATGCGATGTAGATACTTCATGCATTCATGTCCTTTAGCGCACAGTGTCATTCACCCGTCTATGATTTATTCAAAGGCTTGTTAGTTAGGTGGAGATCACACAACGGTGGTGAAAGACAACACCAATTCAGGAGACAACACAGATAGATCTGGTCTCCACTCATAATGTTTAATGCATAAAGATCATCGCGAGTGCAAACTCAAAGGACACCATGGATGTATAGAAGTAAAATATAGTAGATTATAGATTCACAAATTAGGGTACAAATCACAGACTTGGTTGTAGGTCTGTGTCTCAATGGTGGTGCGTCCTTCTGCAATCTTCAACAAACTTGGTGCAACTCTTCTTTGTGGCAAAAAATATTCATGTTGGTGTTTCCTCCTTTTGAGTGAGGTTCAAACCTTTGTTTGTCCGTCAACAAAGTCCAAAATATCATCGCCACAAAGCAAGGCTCACTCGGCAACACCTGCGAGGTAGATGCACTCTCACCCGAGATATCGCTATGCGTAACTACCACAACCAAGTTTCTACACTTGGGTGGGAATTTATTCTCCCATGAAACCTTACCAACTTGCTCGACCAAAGCTCAGGGTGTAATTCCTATTTTTGTTAGGTTCATTCAAGATATTACTCTACTTGTTCCTGAAGAGAAATTACAATACTAATGTAAAGCTTTAGCACACATTCTATCTATCAAGTGTGTGACGCATGCATCTTAGAACTTATTCATAAACAAAGGCTAGTCAATCTATTCAAATATACTTATTCATATCATACATTCATTCAACATAAACATATTCCTCAAATAAACATGGAAACAACAATAAACGTGGAAAGTCATCTAGGGAAAATCACAAAGGCCCTCTTCATATTGCATGAGAAATATATTGCACCCTTCATTTACACACTCGACATGCAGACTCTTTTCTAGGTCTTCTCTACAATCTATACAGACTTCTCTCCTCTCTTGATCTCTAATCTTAGATCTCTGAAGTTTCATCTCCTTCACTCTACTGCCGATCCACACACATCTTGGATTGACTCTCTTCTCTACAACTCTTCTAAGACAAAATCTGAAAGAGACCTAGAGACCAACCCCCACACAACTTGGGTTCTCTCTTTTATAGGCGCTTACATGTAATAATCAACCGACTCTATTATGTTAGTCGACACACTATCATTCTTATTTTTGTACATTTAGTTATATTAACAGTAGGCACTATCGGCCCAAAAATACAAAGATGCTTTATTCCCAAAGCATGCTAATTATAACTGAATTCTTACCCATGATCATTGAGCTGTCATTTTCAACTACTATATTTGTTTTCTATCATGGTTCCTTCCATTGTGGTTGTTCTCTTCAGTCGCAGACTCTTTCTTCTATCTCATACTCTTCTCATGGATGCTTTTGTCACAAATCTTCTTACTCAGTCGTAACTTCCTTTTTTGTGCCATCAGACTCTTCAATGTTCCCAAGCAAAATTATGGCCAAATTCTTGCTATTTTTTCTTAGGACCAACAGACCCCAAACACTCACATGTGACTCACCCCGAGCCACACTAGTCTGACACCTCTGTTGTGATGAGCTTACTTTAAAAATCCTCGAATATTTTCACTATATACATAGTATCCTCTCATACTTTTGCTTCCTTCTTCTTCAAATTATCCACAAGGTTGGAACTGATGTGTTTCGACATTGTAAGTCCTGCGGACTCTACTGCTTGTCGCACTTTCTGGTGTACAAGTTGAATCGTACTTGTAACTCTTTCTTCCTCTGCCTATAATTTGGCAACCCTATCAGTGTGCTTTTGATGTTGCGTTCGTAGTGTTACGACTTGTTCGTGTGCTTTCTTCATCTCGACAGCCTTATCCATTTTCTCTGATAAGGGTAGCTTCTTCATTTAATTATTCATTTGGGTTACCTATGTCTCCGTCATGCGCAAATTCTGTGTGGATTTCTCTAATTCTTCATCATTGATCAACACTTCCCATGTCTGAGAAACTTTCTCTATAGCCTTGGCACATAGTGCCTCCGCTGGCCTCTTCAATCTTATTCGTGACCTCTATTGTTTTTATCCTTCTTTCTTCTAGTTCTCTTTGACAAGGATAATTTTAGGGGCGAATTTTAGCCGAGTGGGCTATGTTTCCATGTTTTTCTCCCAAAAAAGATTCACCATTTTGCATTTTTTGAAGCACTGTTTCACCCAATTTTGATGGGGTAAACTTTTTTCACCCTAAAAATAGCCAAATTATTATATAAACAATATAAAATCCTTGGAAATTAAAATATTTTTTGAAAAATATCGCCAATCATTTTATAGTTGGTGTTTTAAGAATTGGTAATAGTCGCTAACATTTATACACTTTTAAATAAGTATGGTTCCTTAAAATCATCCCCGCTCTTCGGGTGTATTGGCTATCACCTATGCTTCCAACTTCATGACCTTTTTGCGGAGTTCATCTGCTATTTCGCGAAGTCGAAAGACCTTGGCTTCCGCAACCATCTCATGTGTTATGCCTTCATCTATGAAATTGTTGCAAGCTAGTATTATAGTTGTATCAAGATGGTGTGTGTCCTCCTCCCAAGTTTTGGATTTTTTCTCTGTTTCCTTGACTGTTTTCTTCATTTTATTAGCAGTCTTGTTTGTTTATCTAATTTTCTTACCAATGCACCTTCCCTGACTTTCATTACTATGCCCACATCATTCTGAATGGCATATACCTCATACAACAGTAGTTCAGAGAAATCCATAGTGACATGGCCTACAATTTTGACCGTAGCATTTATCTCTATTATCCCCAAGTTGAGTGTTTTTCCTACCAGTTGAATATTTATTAGTGGGATGGGTATCGACACATCATTCGGTTGCTCTTCTAACGAGCGAGTTAAGTCCTACGACACTTGCAATTGTGGTCTATAATCAACCACTATCTGTACTTCTTTTACTGTGTTAACAAGCATCTGTAGTAAGTATGTAATACTACCTGAGAGATCTGTTTGATGTTCATCCATTTTCTTAAGGATTTGGGAAGCTATTTCTCCCATTGCTTCCATTAGGAGGGTATAATCATCGTTGTCAAGGCCAACAATTCATGTTGATTTGTTAGCCTTCTTTTTCTTGCACCTCGATTCAAATTGCTCAGTTTGCTTCCTCTTATCTCCCACTCCCAGGTTTGTTGGAGTCATGCTCGACTCATTATGGGTGTTATCTGGTTTTTCCTCTGAGGGGTTTTCCTCCTGTCCCCCATCCTATCGCTCCTCTTCATATGGGGATAACTGGTCATCTATGATAGGGACTCTCCATTCTTTTCACCAATCTTGGATAATTGAGTCAACTTCTTCAGACGACAGTTGATATTGTGTCATAAGCCATTGACGATGTGGGTCTTGTCGTGACTATAGTAGGATATGATGGGGTCCTGATTGTAAACTTGGCAATATTTCAAAACCTCTTAATAGTTTCCTTGGTAAGTCTGTCCTACTTTCTGACATGATATCACAGGGCCTCTCTGTGAAAAAGAATCCTACATTGTTAACTTGTTGTATTTGCTTCAAGTATTTCTTGAACCATAGATTCTGGTAGTGAGCGGCTCGACACATAACAAGTACATGTACCCCCTGGTGGTTTGTTGGTTCTTCCCATGCAACAAATGAAATAAAAATAAGTAGCCAGGAGTAATGAAATGAGTTACCTTACTTCTATGCTTCCTCTACATCTACTAACAGTTCATTGAGAAAGTATTACAACTAGTTGAGTTGAACACATGTTGCACATAACTCTGCTGCAACAATCATCCCTATGGTGCATTGCTTCAGCCATATCTTTCACACCAATTTGCTAGCTAGAATCTTGGCAGCGAACCGAATAGTGCGGTCATTAATAAAGGAAATAAAAAATCCTATTGTTATAGTTTATTTTACCACACATGGTTGATCACATATTTATGGACTTTCGTGTCCCTTTGTTGACTCTTTAGACCCCATGGAATGATATTATATTTTGACGTTTCCAAGTTCATCCCTAAAACCCCTCTTTATTGTTGTACTCAACTTTTAATTCCATACTCACATGTACACATGACTTTTGACCTCAAACCCGCGTACATCGGGATGTGTGCATAAATCCAAATACTTTTGGAGTTTTCCTTCATATGAGTCTGAACCACTTGAATCTTGGCCTTCCATATGCCTTGCAATTGCTCGTATTTGACCCTTCATTACCCCTTTGGAGTGATATATAAGGAACCCCTTGGATACATTGAAGAGGAGTAATTCAAGATCAAGGAAACTCTGGTCCATTGTTGCCATAGTTTGCATGTAGTTGAGTCTACATCCTTTTGTCCCTTTGGAGCACTTTGTTTTCTTCCCAATCTTTCCTTTGCTTGTAAGCTTGCTATCAAGAGATGGAGGATTGAGATGGTGGAGGCCTAGGTGGAGGACACAGTTTCTCTGGTTCGTAGACATGCCGACAAAGGTTGTCACTTGTGTAATCTCTAATTTGATTAATAAAAATATCTTTTCCTATCCAATAATGTGCATTTGAATGTGGATATTATATCGATGGATATGTTTAATTGCTTATACATTGTTGATTTAATATGCTAGAGTAGATCTAACTCCATATTATATAGCATGCTTGTCTTGTTTGTTGTTGTTGAGAGCAAATTGTTAGCGCAAGCGGGATTAGAAAAAGCTCAATGGGGATCTACTTCAACCGTCTGGAATAAGATATGATTCGAGGTCCCTTAGTGTTAGATGTTTGGTTTCTCTTGAATACTGGGAAGGGATTTATTTCTCGTGTCTAGCTATATATTGTGCTACACCCCTAGCCATAGGATTTTTCTCTCTGTAATAGAGTTGGTGACCATACTGGGGAGATTCCTAGTTGTTTCTCTTTGGTGGTTTTTGGTATTCAATGTACTTGAATTGCTCTAATTTCTATGTTTCTCTGTTGGGTCTGGGGGCATGTTTTCCTAGTAGGGTCCTAAAGGAGTGAATCTTGTCTCATCTTGTTTGTTTGCCTTATTTTTCTTTCTTTTTCTTCTTGTACACGAGTTTAGTTTTCACAGTCGCGTATACACGCGGATTTTCCTTGAACAATCGTATGTGTACGCTGGTTTACTGAGAACAGTCATGTATGCCTTGATTTTGAGCCTTAGTGGGAGGATTAAGTGTTGCTGGGTGAGTTTCAATGATTACTGAGTCTTCTTAAATGCTTCTGGAGTATGTATACACGCTCTGTTTCTTACCAGAGACTGCTTTTAATTTTATTTTTTAGAAATGTTCTTGTCATTCATTTTCTACTTTTTTGTTTTGAGATTAGTGCCTTAGGCCTCTTTTACCTTGGTGCTTTGCTTGGCTACTGTTTGTGAGTGGTTGCAGAGTTTGATGGTTGTAGAGTCATCTTTTTTCTTCAATATCTCATTTAATTCAAAAATACAAAAATATTTTTCTTTTTTCATAGTTATGCATTGCTTGCATTTTGAATTGGCATGGTACTTGCATTAGGTTTGCTTCGTGAATTAGAGTCACATTTTCATATAGGAATGATTGCACTTACATTTGAAGGAACAATTTTGCACTTCACGTAGTAGCATACCCTATTTTTCATTCTACACATTGCATTTGCATTGCTGGTTAGGTGTGCATTTTACTTCATGTTGTGTCATAACACCATAAGTTGCACAACCATTACCCTTTGAGTTATTACAACTGAAGCGAATATTTATTCGCGTGTAGAAATAATATTACCAGAAAACTTGGTAAATGAGATAAGCCATAATAATATATTAAATTGATGATATGAATTGATATAATTGATTTACAATGGTCCGACTTATATATGTCCATTCGTGGCTTTCCAACCTACAGTCATGACTCTTTGATAATTAATAATTATCTATTAATATTATTTTTAATATTTATATATTTTATGTTCGTTACATTGCCTTCCCCTTAAGGGAATCTTTGTCCTCAAATATGTATTTGACATTTATGTCTGATTTATTTTAACTTGTTATCTCGGAATTCTTTCCATTTTGTATTTGCAACCTTTGAGGAGATGAGCCGATACGAATTACAGATTCCCCAGGAGAATTGTCGCATCGTGTCTGCTGTGATCCATCCTAGACCTATTTTTATTAGAACTCTGATATATTTTTATGGGACAATTTGTCTCAATTGTTGCTTGGTATGTCGATATTTTCGCATGTCCACATAAGTCTTTTGTGAATATTCATTTTGACCTTGTCGTTGGTCAAAATGACGATTATAATTAGGATGTCTGTAAGGTATAGGTTTCGTTTGTTCTTCTTTCCTTTGGACTATGATGAGGACTATCTTCACTTCTTCGATTTGATTTTTGGATGTATTTTCCTAGATTGTGCTTCTTGGTTCTCTAGTAGATTGTTCATGAATTGGAATTCTTTCGATTCTTTCCTCATGCAATTTTTTTTCAATTTCTAGCTCCTTGATTTGGTTATGTAGTTCCTGATTACTATTATTTAAACACTGGTTTTCTTCTTGCTTTTCTAGTAATTTCCCTTCTAGGTCTTCATCGGATTGTCCCCTCTTGCTGTTGTTTTTCAATTTTTTGATTTTTGTAATCAGGGTTTTGTTGTGATTTCTTAATCTGAAAATTTCTTCAGAATTGTTGGATATTATTTTATTACTCTTTGCGATCTCCATCTTGTGTTCTTTTTTAGAATCGCTATTTTGTTGTTGAAATTTTTTTATCTGTTGTCGATACTAGTCGACCACTGATTCTTGATCTGTTAATTTCTGTCGTATGTGTGTCGGTTCTTCATCCTTGTTGTTAATGATTTTGTTCAAGCGGATTGTTTCTACTTCGTAATTACTTATTTCTTTCTTTATATCTTGATTTGTTCGTCTCTGATTGAAATCACTTTCGTCTTTTAATTTCTCAATTTGGGCATACAATTTTTCTATATGATTGTTCTGATCGGAAATTATTTGTTCCTTGCGCTCTTTTGTCATCTGACGTAATTTAATCAATATTTCTGATTTCGTATTTTTGTCTCATAATTCTTCATTCTTTCTTCGATATTGCTTTAATTTGACTTCTAATTTCTCTATTTGTGCTTGCAAACCAAATTCCATGATATCTGATTTCTTCCACACTAGATGATGATGATCTTCGATTTTGTTTTTTCTTTGAC
>LPNX011037000.1:1291808-1358898 GCA_001517045.1 Pseudotsuga menziesii | reverse complement strand
GAAAACTTGGTAAATGAGATAAGCCATAATAATATATTAAATTGATGATATGAATTGATATAATTGATTTACAATGGTCAGACTTATATATGTCCATTCGTGACTTTCCAACCTACAGTCATGACTCTTTGATAATTATTAATTATTTTATCTATTAATATTATTTTTAATATTTATATATTTTATGTTCGTTACAACAACCAAATAAAATCAACGCTTAATCAAATGTATTACACTCTTTTTATTTTTAGGGTGTATCAACAAAATTAGGTTTTAAGGTCTTGGAATAGTTCATTGTAAGTTAATTCTCCAAGACCACTAAACAAAACAATTAGGTGTCTATCCAGGTGAGAGTGTGAAGCCCTTGGTATAATTAGTGTTTCTTAGGATGCTCCTCTTACACAGGGGTTAAGCACGAGGTAGTGCACACAATTGTGATTGGGATGACCCCTATTCACTTTCTGTGAGCACTAGAGATCTTTCCAGGATTGTACTCATATCTAGGGGCCTTTGAGGTATTGACTGGTGCACCCCTATGGTACCATTTGTGCTTTCAGGATTCAGGATTTGCTACCCTGCCCATACAGTCGATCCCTCTTATGACTGTCCACTTGAGCATTGGTTATATTGAGGTGACCTCAGTTGCCTTACCTAGGTTATCAAGGGAGTATTTGCATACGTTATTCTGCAAGTGTCCTAGCCAGGTAGGGGTCAGACAGCACATTCGCTATATGCGTTGAAGCTGAGAGCCACTATAATTGGTTACGAACATACGCTTGTTGTGTATGGAAGTCTCAAGCCTCTCCTAGGTGAGACATACCTACTTCATTCGGGAGCTCATATATCCTACCCTTGGTTTGCTTGCTTGTTGGCTGTAGTTTTCTTAGGTGTATGCTATGTGCACACTAGATTGCTTTGGGTTACGTACATAGATCGAGTCTTTTCTTTTTGTTTAGTCATTGTGGATCCGGGTGTGGCTCCTCATTGCTCTCGTTATTTAGCAGGTCTTCTGCCTTCTACTTCTCCTCCTCCTTTGTGAGAGATATCTAGATAGACTAGGCAGACTAGTTATCACTTTGATTCACACAGAGATCTCACCATGAGTCATCATGAGTCTGAGGTCCCAGAGCTTCCCCCTTCCCCACCTCTGGGGATGGAAGTTGAACCTTCTAGCATATATGGTACTCCGCTTGCGTCTGGTCCTTATGGGGCTAGACCATCACAAGAAGATTTCTCAGCTTTTCATGATTACATTAGCTTTGACCCTCGGTATTGGTTATACTATCCGGGTGAAGAGACTTGTCATGCACCCACCAGAACTAGGCACATTAGATATGGCATGCCTGATATTCTCAACACTGGTATGACACCTCATGTCGAATTGGTTGGTGACTGTGGTACTACGCCAAGGGGCACTTCCATTCCTTTCCATATAGAGAGGTTTGGTACTAGTTTTCACATTGTACCATCCACTCTAACAGTGGAAATTCCTTCACACATGCAACCCATACTTAGCACTAGTGTTCCTCTTCGAGTACCTTAACTGAGACATGTGAATATTGGGGGTACAAGCTATATTCCTTCACATATTCCATTGTCTTCCCAACATGTTTCTTCAAATTCCTTTTTGACGCATCCTCTTCCTAACTATCACATCCCCAACCCTCCGACTGGCAAAGAGGATGCGACTGAACGTGCTAACTAAGCACCCGGTCTAACCAAGCCCCATGTACATAATAAAATATATGGAAATGCATGCTGATGAAAACATGTTAACATACACAGATAATATACATGTGCAGATGCATGATTTCTTTTACATATAATAGAAGCAAATGCATGTCATCATATAGTCACAACGTATAAGCACTCATCATGTTCATTCATAAAATAATACATTTGCAAGGATTTAAGCACAAGAATACTTATCTTCATGAAAGCTTGCTCCACAACCAGCTATGTCGTTGTAGCATTTTGTTGGGTGGGTGGGGCAGACCCGGGTTCTTATGCTTTTATATTCACACCAACAAACAGACCCACAGTGTTGGCCCTTTCGGCAACAACCTGCGAACAGGTTGCAGTCTCACCCGAAACAATTATGGGGTGCCACAGAATCAGGTTTTTGTAGGCAAAAGAGGGATATTACTGTACCTTTAGCCTTAACAAATATTAATTATGCAATACAGAGCTTTGACATTCACTTAAATAAATTCGCAGTACAGATAAAAAGACAATTCTTGCTCAACCCTTAACTGGGAATTCACATCGAAGTTAATACTTAACGATTTATCTTACTTTATCATTCATCTACTTATCAGTTGCATAAAAACATAACATGAAAAATAAAAAGAACCACCACAACACAAGATATACGTGGTTCACCCCCAGGGTAGGGGCTACGTCCACAGAACTGCGTTTATATTCAACACTTTGCAAAACAACATAGTTCTGATCTGCGCACTCAGCTGCGGATCTTCTCAACAGGCAAAAAATGTGCACTTAGCTGCAAACTCTTTCTTCCAAAACCCTCTGTGCACTCAGCTGCAGAGGTCATCCATGCACTTAGCTGGGAATTAACCTTAACCCAAAAATAGACCTTAGCTTCTTCGCATCACATTATCATCATAACACAAAAGCTTCTACAATTGCCCCTGACTCCTTTACATAAGTGCCTATTTATAAAAGTGTACTATTACAATACCATGGGCTTAAACCATGGGATTAAAAACCATGGAACATTTACAAAAAGAGGGTCTTAGATCCAACCCCGAAACCCCTAAGACTATTTCGGACCGCAACTCCGCTTACAAGCTTCGCACCAAAACCGCGGAATTTCCAAAATTAAGGACCTTCAAGGTCTAAACCCCAACAGGCCCCTAGGACTCACCAGTGTCCCGTCCCGGGACACTCTGCTTCTTTTCAGGTGCAAGAATCTTGTTGGCGAAGATAGTAAACTGCTTGTTGAGGTTGCGCATGATATCCTCCGCTGCTTGCTCCTTCTCTAGTATCTCTTGCAGTGCTGCTGCAGATGCTTCGTTGGCCTTTTCTTATGCAAACACGTCATACTCCTTCAAGACTTTGAGCTGGTTGTCCGCAGTAGTGCTCAGCTCCAAGGCCTCATTAATGAGGGGCTATACAGAGCTCGCTAATAGTGTTTCTTTTCTTCTGCAAGACTCAATTTCTTGCTGGAGCTCATTACTATGCTTTACCTTAAGCATATTCTACATAGGAGGCAATGTCTTAATTTCTGCTTTTACTGCATCCAGCTCTGTCTGTCGCTGCTTGATGGTTTCTTGCAACTTTTCTACTTCTGGGTTGTCCTGCAAGTTTTCCCAGGCCTCGACACTTTCGTCTAGAAGCTTTAACACACTACTGAAAAGATCTGAGATCTTCGTTGCTGAGGCCTGAATATCTCTGCGACGTTGTTCCCTGAACTCTGGTGGACTCTCAGAAATGAGGCGAAGCTGAAGCTCCACAATTTGGGCCTCATGTTCTACTTTCATCTTCTTGATCTGGCTTCTAGACTATTGTGCATAGTCTTTTATCTTTACTATTCTTTGTTTCGGTTCTTCTTTAGCCTACATGTCGAAGTCAGGAAGACTTCGACACGCCTCATCCAATAGTCGCACTGGTGTAGCCTGCTTGTTTTCTGCTTCCCTCTTCTTCTGTTCATATTCTTTCAACTGTGCTTCGAGGTTCTCACTCCGCTTCATGGTATTCTCTAGCTACACGTGTGTGTAGCTGTCCCGTTCTCAGATCTCTTTCATGAGTGCCAATTGACAAAAATGCAGCTCTGGCATAGACAACTTGGTATAATCGATCTCAACTATCATGCTCATCTGTGATCGAGATGCTGCGTCAGTTATTATAAGGGATGCACTTGGTACTTGTCCTCTATTGTTTCTGGCTAGCCACTGTCTAGTACCTGGCTGCGGGCCTACTGGGGCACTGCTTGCTGCAGCACCTGTCGCGGTTCTTTCCAATAATGCCTTAAGTTCTACAACTCGCTGTGCTACATCAGTGAGCATAGCAAGATGTGTAGCTGCATACTCTTCCCATTTGCTGGATAATACCTCTGTCGACTTCATCAGAGCCTGATCAATCTCTTCAATCATCAAAGCGGGCTCTTCGACGCCTTAGTTTTCTTTCTCGGCAGAGGCTTAGTAACTTCCTTCGCTTCTGGAGACTTTTGCTTATCCGAATGATTAGGGTCTGAGATGGTCTTGACTGACTCCTCTTCTTCTTCATCAACTCCATCATCTCCACCATGGTCACCTTCACTCTGTTGTGACTCATCTTGTTCTTCGCTCTCTTCTAGTGGGTCATTCTGCTGCGGCTGTCTAGGACCTGCACCCACATCTGTTACGGGAGGGACTGGTATGTTGGGCCTTGTTCCTGCGTCCTTCATCCATTCAGCTGGCCACTGCTGAACTACTGCGAGGATGTCTTCTTGGTTCACCATGTATGGTAGCTTCCACCATGTATGTTTTTTATTTGTGCAGGCCTGGATAAAGACATTATGCATGTCAGCCTTGAAGTCGGCCACTTTAGTATACTGAGAAAATAGCTCATTACTGAGCCATAGTGTTTTCAGGATCTCATATGCGATATTCATGGAATAGAAGGCGAACACGTAGTTCATCATCTATTGTAAGGCTTTATCCTGTGAAACTCAAAGAGATGCATACCTTGCTACGCCAGGAATCTCCAGAGGAACATCAACAAACTGTGCCTTGGTAGGTTCTCTCAATCCTACCAGTGCAATAAGCACTAACAACCATGAATAATGAAAGGCTCTACCTTTCTCCTGTGCATCGCAGACATCTGCAAGGGATTCCCTAGAAATGTACTCTGTCCATTTGTAACTGTATCCTTCGGCACAATTCGCAGCAATACTGACAATCGGGGCAGGTACTTCATTAGGTCTGCACTTCTGCATTAGTTTGCATGGTAGGAGCTCTGCAGTGAAGCGAATGTTCTGGTGCTGAATAGCCAATGTTTGATAGCCTTGGTTTCCTTTTGTCACACTGAAGCTGTCCTTCATGTGCTGCACCAGCTTCGTATCCTCGTGCTTTTAGAAAAACTCAATTCCAGGATCAGGCCCTTCCTTTGGCAATCCTGTAATCCTATGAAACAGCTCTCCATTAATAGCAATTCTCTAGTTCCCTATCCATAGGTTCCCATCATGCACCAACGCCAAAAACTATTTGATCACCATGGTAACCTGCGGGCTGCGACCAAAGTGGGGGACATTCAGCATCTTCAACAAGCTAGCTTGCTCCAAGCCAGCAGCCCACTGCTTTAATTCAAGTAACGTCGTTCCAACCTCTGGATAATGGACGGAGTGCAAGTATTTCCCAGGTGCGAACTACGGAAACTTATCACGATCATTCGTATCGTGGTATGCATACTTGAGCCGGTCTAATCTTCCTATCATCATTCTGACCAACCTCACACCCTATGGAAGTGAAGGGGTGTGTAACGTGAACTTGGTTATCCCCCTAGGTGGCTAAAATCCTGGTCGAACAGGTGGGAGATACAGTGGACGCTGCGGTTCAACGTTCTCATCGTCACCAAAGTCTTTGAAATATTCAGGTGGGAGCTCTGCCGAACCAAGAGGATTGATGGGATCCTCCGGTGTCATTCCTGATAGCTTGTGCCTTTCTTTGTTCCAATTAGAGTGAGCTTTTTCCTTAAACTTCTTTCCGGTAGATCGTGTTTGCATTGGTTGATTCGGTGCTAGGGAAGTCTCTTCGCGAGGTGTAGATGCAGGTGGGTTTCTCATAAAGTTTTGCAGACCCCTCTCTCTGAATTCTCTCAACAATTGTTGTACTTTGTGGTCAGCTGACATGGACACAAATGTGAACTCAAGAAAATGTGTAATGTAGAATTCGCAGGCTTGGGTGGCTTCTTATGGAATCCAACGGTGAAATATGCCATAGCTGTGTATTAAAGACACCAAATCTGACCGAGCGGCGGTAGATCTTTTCCAAACAGTGCTAGATTCCTCAAAATCTCATCATTACAGGAAGTTAATGCAGTTAACGTACCGGCGCTGCCAAATCTGATTTTTTCCAATGGTCGTATTTTAAGCTTCGACATACCTTTCTTCTTCGGCACAACCACTAACTTCAGTTTCTCCACAATAAGGACCTTGGACACAATATAGACCTTCGACACATCCTGACACAAGCTTGGACCCATGACAGAATGTATTCCACAACCTTCGACACTTCATAAATTATCCAACAATCTACCGACGCTCTCTGAGAATAGCTTCATTATAGTCTAGTACCCAATTTCAATTGTTCTTGGTACTTAGAATCATCTTCTTGTTATTACTTCTGATCAGGGGGTACAGGCCCATCCCTGTACTTCTTCAATCTACTTCCATTCACCATGGAAGGCAGAATTTCTCCATTCAATTTATCTAACTGAACTGCACCACCATCGGTAACTTTTTGAACTATGTATGGTCCTTTCCAATGTGTCTTGAACTTACCTGGGAACTTCATGAATTTACTGTCGTACTGCTGGAAACCTGCAATGAATGTGTCTTCTTCTAGTTCCAGTATCTTCGTTAGCCTTTCATTCAACACGACTGGATCATCCATTTCTATGAAGTCAGATATTCTGAGGCTAGGAACAATGTACTCCATGGACATAACTGCTTCTTGTCCATATACCAGCCTAAAAGGTGTGTGGCCTGTCAACTTCTTGCAAGTGGTTCTATAAGCCCATAATACTACTGGAATTCTGAGATCCCAATCGTTTTTGTTAAAATTGTGAACCTTCGTCAAAGCGTGTTCAAGAATCTTGTTAAAGGCTTCGACAATTCCATTTGCTTGAGGATGGTAGGCAGTACTCTTTTGATGATATACTTGAAATTCTTCGGTCAATGCTTCAATAGTCTTATTCAGAAAATGTGATCCTTGATCATTCATAAGAATTCTGGGACACCCAAACCTTGACAAGATATTATCAAATATGAACTTCGCAGCTGTAGCAGTGCTACAGTCCTTAACTGGTTGAGCTTCGGCCCAACGAGTAAGGTAATAAGTTGCTATAACAATGTATCTTTCTCTAGATTTATTTGCAGGGGAATTGATTAGTCCAACAAAATCAATAGCCCACTTGTCAAATGCTTGTGAAGTTACCTGTGGAACCAGAGGAATCTCATCCCTCCTAGATGGTTTTCCTGTCCTCTGACAGATATCACAGTTGTGGCAATACTCTCTTGCATCCTTATGAATCGTAGGCCACCACAATCCAGCTGTCAGAATCTTTTGTGTCATATCTTTTCCTGCATAATGACCTCCGGCTGCTCCAGAATGTGTCTCAGCCAAAATAAATTGCTTTTCATGCTCTAGGACACATCTGCGCAATATTTCATCTGGTCCCATCTTATATAGCTATCCTGCTATCAAGGTAAAGTCAGCTTCTCTAACCACCAACTGCTTCTTTTGCTGTGTTGTCATCTCAGAGGGTGCAAAACTTGTAGACAAGTAATAAACAATATCCTAAAAATAGTCATCGACCATCTGGATGGAAAACAACTGGGCATCAAGAAGACCTTCGTCCAAACTAGTGGGCTCTTCTCCTGACTCGAGCCTCAACAAGTGGTTAGGACCTAGGTTAAGTCTTCTTGGCTTAACTATGATCTCAAATTCATACTCCTGAAACAAAATCATCCATCTGCATATCCTTCCACCTAACACAGGTTTGTTAACCAAATACTTCAAAGCAAAATGGTTAGTGAACATCTTAAAATGAGATCCTAACAAATAATGTCAAAACTTCTGTAAGGCATAAACCATAGCTAGATATTCTTGTTCTGTTGTAGTATAATTATTTTCTGCTGTGGACAATTTTCTACTTGCAAAAGCAATAGGGTGATCAAAATTACCTTCACCTGACTGAGCCAATACTATACCTAAAGCAATGGAAGATGCATCGACATGAACATGAAACTCCTTACTCCAGTCAGGGAAGACTAAGATAGGGGTAGTTACCATCTTTTCTTTCAAAATATCCAAGCTTTCCTGACTTTCAGGTGTCCACTCAAACTTAATGTCTTTCTTTAATTTCTTTTCCATAGGGGCTGTAATCTGAGCATATCCTTTAATGAATTTCCTGTAATATCTAGTATTAGCAAGCATAGTGAGAATTTGCTTAACAGACTTCGGAGGTGGCAAGTTCACAATAATGGCTATCTTCGTAGGATCCACCATCAATCCTTGCTTGCATACAATGTAACCTAGAATAATTCCAAAAGGTGCACAAAAGAGACACTTGTTCAGGTTTAATGAAATCTGATGCGGTCTACACTTGTCCAGCATAAGTTTTAAATTGGTTATATGATCCTTCAATAACCCAAATATAGTCCAATCATCAAAGTAAACTTCCAGGAACTTATGAATAAATTCCTTAAATGCAGATATGACTACTCTGGAAAACATAGCAGGTGCATTCTTCAATCCAAAGGGCATAACAGTATACTGAAAAGATCACATTTCTGTAGCGAAGGTTATTTTATGTCGATCCTCTAGAGCAATTCTGATCTAATGGTAACCTGAAAATACATCAGTGAAAGAATACACTTATTGACCTCTGACATTGTCTAAAACTTCATCTATAAAGGGAGTAGGAAAAGGATCATGTAAACAGGAATCATTAAGCTTCCTTAGATCAACACAGATTCTGATTTCTCCCTTGGTCTTCTTTTCTTGTACTACCATAGGGCTGACCCATTCGGACTCTTCGACAGGCTCAATGATTCCTGCAGCGAGCATCTTATCTAGCTCCATCCTGACGTTTTCTTTATACCTAGGATTCGGCCTATAAGGGCGCTGCTTCACAGGCTTCGCATCAGCTTTCAAAGGGATTTTTATCACTCCTATATCACCAAGGATACCTTTCATTTCTGAGAAATTCATTAGAAATAAGTCTTGATACTCATGGAGGAGTTCAGTCACTTTGCTCACCATTTATTCGTCCTAATAATCGCCAATGGTAGCGTACTTAGCAATTTCTTCTGATCCAATGTTTACTTTTCTTGTCTTCAAGGGCTGAGTTATTTCAGGTGATTCAACTACTGGTCCATGTACTTCACAATGTCCTTCTGACTCAGGAATATTAATGTTTTGAGGGTCATTGTCTTCATCAATGGAGAGGCTATAGCATTCTACTACATTAGCTTCTTGCTCCTTCCAATTAGGTTGGTACTCAGCTATTTCTTTATCATCAAACACCTTAATATGGATCAACCTAATAGTTGCATCCAAAGTATGGCAAACCTCAGTAATAGAAAATGTGAGCACAAAACTATTAGCAAGGCTAACCCAACTTACAGTACCATGGTGAAGCTCCACCTCCACATACCAGTTATTTGCTACAGGTTCGAGAGTGTGTACAAACCTATGTACCCATTCTTCACAAGGTACATGCTTCCATGCTTCATAACACTGCTCCAAATGTTCCTGAGGGTTGGTCTTACCATTAAATCTACTTCAGACCTCCTGAGGTTGATCCATGAATCTCAGGTGAAGAAACTTTTGACAGGCGCTCCAACTGTGAATATACTTTTTATGACCATTCCACCATCTGGCAGCTGTGGCTCTGAATACTGAATCTAGAGTCTCTATTTTCTGTGAATCTGGTACTTGTTCTGAGAATTGGACAATAAAATCTTCTGGGTCTGTTAAGCCATCAAAAGTAGGTAAGATTCTTGTCTGTGAGCCAACCCATCTGATACACTTAGTAATTCTTGCACATCGATGTCCATGTAGCTCATAAAGTCGATCCTGCCAATTCTCTAGGCCTTTGTCTGAATCAGTCATGCAAGAACTGTCACACTACCAATCCATTATTCCTTCAGTAGTAGGTTTAACATAGTCTTCTTCATTAGCTGTGATGTTGTAAATATGATCCAAAACATCCTGATCTTCATCTTTGACTGGATATGTATACCTTTCTCCTTGAGAAGGGTCCAACGGTACAATGACTCTCAAGCCTTTTCCTTCAAAAGTCATATGTTTATTCTTAAGGTTGATTACTGCATCATTGTCTAGTGCCCATTCAATTCTTGGCAATGCTGGATAGGGGTTTCTATCATCAATTATTTCAATGACTTCAAAATATTCTAGGGTACTGACTCCATCAATATCCACTGCTACACTAGGGAATCTTCCCAAGGGCACAATCTTCTACTGATTGGCTAATCTCAATTGTATAGGGGACCATTCAAGCGTAGGTTTTCCCATTTGTTCCCATGTCTGCTTGGTTAGGACATTCACTTCTGATCCCAAGTCTAAAATGATATCAGTCATGTCATAATCTCCTATCTGAGCATGCAATCTCATTTCTCTTCCAATCCTTCTAACTCTATTAACAGTTTTTCCTCTATCAGAACTTTGCTGAGGTTCGCAAGACGCAATAACTTTCTGTAACTCATTCAAAGCATTCTGATTTCTTAATAGCTTCATACAACTCTATAAAAATGATGTCAGTGTACTTACTTGATCCGCCGAAGCTTCTTGAAACTGTAACTGCTGTTGATGCCATTGCATAGTTGCTACTAATGTTCTCGAATCAGTAAATTCTTTTTGAGCTTCCATAAATGTTCGTTTTTCTCATCCAACATCAAAGGCTGGGATTTTCTCTGGGGTCTTACAGACCCAAGCCTCGTCAGGTTGTTTCCCCTTATTCTGCACCTACGTCGTAGTTCCACTCCTTGTAACAACGTTAAGGGCAGGCACAGGTCTTTTCTCTACAGCAATCATCTGAACATTCTGAGTAGAAGATCCATTTATTTCTTTTATCTTGGATATCAACTATGGGCATTGCTCAATCACATGATCTACTGCTCTTCAATATCGACATGTCGTAGTTGGGTTCTGACAGTCTCTAGCTACATGTCCTTCCTGATTATAGTTATAGAAAATAATATGGCCTCGTCCTCTTCCAGGCATACCACCATGACCACGACCTCTGAAATTACCTCGACCTGGTGTACCACCACAGTACCCATATCCATCATTGGCTTGTGCATCAGTTTGTACCCTATAAGCATCATAGGTTTGCTCTCTCATGAGGTCAAAACTGCGACATTCGTCTTCGTTGTGCCCAACTGACTTACAGAACTTACAGTAGGGATTCTTAGGTACTCGAACATATATCTGCAACAGATAGCAATCTTTAGGTCGATGTTGTCCAGTTGTTCTACAGATCTCACAATATAGGACATTAGGGTTAAACAGGTTTGGTGCACCAGTATTCAAATAATTTCTTAATGTAGGACACTATTCTTTGTCATGAACTTCTGTCTTACATCATGTACACCAAACCTCTTCTCAAATAGATTTCCCTTTTTTCATGTCGTGAAGCTCCAAATCCATTTCTGCTAACTGTGCATGTATCTGGGCTATTCTGGAGTTGTCTCCAATAGGAGTTATTTCAAGTTTCATAGCAATTTCCAACACCTATTGCTGATCAACAACCTTCTGTTGCATAAGTGGAGTCTTGATATGAGGCAATAGTGCTACAATGAACCATTCTTTATGCTGCTCTGGTCCAATAGTGAAGCTAACTTGATCCATCAGAACCTTGAACCTCTGATCAAAGTCCCAAACTAATTCACCATGCTTCTGCTGAATTTCTTTCAGTTCAGTTATACACCATGACTCTGATTTAGGCTTCTTGAATTCTTTGATCATTGCCTTTTTAATATAATCCAAGATATAGTTCTGAGTACTGGAAAACTTCATAAACAAGGTCAAATCTCGGTCACTGAAAGAGGTGACCAACTGCGTTGTTCTTGTATTTTGATCCATAATATTCTTAGCAGTCCAAACAACTTCGCATAAGAACCAAAACTGCTCTGGATCCTCTGATCCAGTTCCTTTAAAAACTGGGAGCTTGATATCATCATTCATATGGGCCATAGTGAATCAAGGGGAAGGGGGAGGAGGGGGAGGAGGAGGGAGATTGGTAACAGGAGGAAGGGAACTTACTGAGGTAGACTGACCTATGACATGACTACTCATGCTAGGGTTACTTTTAGACTGAGAAGGGTTCTCAGGGATAACAGATCTTTGCTGTGGAGTTATAGGAGGGTTTCTAACAAAAGGGTTTTCTTCATATTCTTCAGGACTTAATGAGGTATAATCGGTATTCTGGCCTAGGCTATAGGATCCAAGAGTTTTCTTGTATCTTTTACCATTGTGAAGCAAACCACTTTGCTCGTCGAAGTCACTTTCGCTTCCAAACATAGGTTAGTAGCAATAAATGTAGCAATCTGATTGGATAAGCAATATGTCTTTCTCAGCCAAAAGCATTTTAATTTTTAGACTTAATGATTTCAAGTACTTACCCCTTGGTCCTTTGAAAAATTGTCTTTCTACTTCGCTGAAAGAAGTATGTGTGTCAATGGCGAACTCCATCACAAATGCTTCAAGGGTTCGCATTGTCCAGAAGTCAATAGCTCTTTATACCACGTTGTTCACACTTTTCAATAGCTTAATTCTTTCTAGGGTCCAGTCAGGAGACTGATCTTCTTTGAAGTTTGTCTTTCTTTCTGTCAACCTGGATAACCACTAGTGCAATTCTATGTGGATACTAGCAAAGAAAATTTCATAAATATCAGTAAAAATGTACCTTTCCAAGAAGTCATCTGAGCTACGACGAGGGTCCTTATTCTCTTGTTCAGTAAATTTCAGATAAGTATCTCTAACCCAGTCACTGACTTCTTTTATTAAGGGCCTCCAAATCATATCCCTCTAGGTACGACATAGATCGCTCTTGAAGCAGATACTGGTTCAACCAGAAATGGAACCAATTTTTTGGGTGGATGGGGCACACCCGGGTTCTTATGCTTTTATCTTCGCACCAACAAACAGACCCACAGTGTTGGCCCTTTCGACAACAACCTATGAACAGGTTGCAGTCTCACTTGAAATAGCTATGGGGTGCCACAGAATCAGGTTTCTGCAGGTGAAAGAGGGATATTACTGTACCTTTATTCGTAACAAATAGTAATGATCCAATACAAAGCTTCGACATTCACTTAAATAACTTCACAGTACAGATAAAAAGACAATTCTTGCTCAACCCTTAACTGGGAATTCACAACGAAGTTAATACTTAACGATTTATCTTACGTTATCATTCATCTACTTATCAGTTGCATAAAAACATAACAGGAAAAATAAAAAGAACCACCACAACACAAGATATACGTGGTTCACCCCCAGGGTAGGGGCGATGTCCACAAAATTACGTTTATATTCAACACTTTACAAACCAACACAGTCCTGATCTGCACACTCAGTTGCAGATCTCCTCAACAGCCAGAAAATGTGCACTTAGCTACAGACTCTTTCTTCCAAAACCCTTTGTGCACTCAGCTGCAGAGGTCATCCACACACTCAAATGGGACTTAACCTTAACCCAAAAATAGACCTTAGCTTCTTCGCATCACATTATCATCATAACAGAAAAGCTTCTACAATTGCCCATGACTCCTTTACATAAGTGCCTATTTATACAAGTGTACTATTACAATACCATGGGCTTAAACCATGGGCTTAAAAAACATGGGTACCCAAAAACCATGGGACATTTACAAAAAGAGGGGCTTCGACCCAACCCCTAAGACTATTTCAAACTGCAACTCCGCTTACAAGCTTCGAACCAAAACCACGGAGTTGCCAAAATTAAGGACCTTCAAGGTTCGAACCCCAACACGTTCCACCCAACCATAGGTCAATATGCTCATCAATCTCTTAGGGACAATGCCACCACCGAGTTGGGCATGATTCTACAAGGTTTAAGGGAAACTAGTAGGCTCACACGTAACCATAGGTATACAACTCAGCCAAGCCCACACAGTTGGGTTTATCAAGTTATAATCCAGTAAACCAAATTCACACATATGGAAAGCATGACTTCTCCCTTATGTAAGAAGAAGGAATATTCCCACTACTGTGAAGGTTTTCGACACATACACCGTCTTTCCCCAACATCCAATGATTCAGACCCAGACCAAGCGTGAAGAGAACTATGCTCAGCCCTGCGTAAGGGGAAAAATGAGAGAAGCTTCTGCATGAAGGTGGAATGAGGGTCTCTACCCCCATGAGAGAACAAAAAAAGCCTCTCACAATGGAGTATGCATGTGGTCAAATGACTGGAAGTCCTGCTAACCAGACAACTGCCCATGCATACGTTACCCAAGGGTAATAACTACCCAACCACTTCCTGCATAGTTAAAACAATTGGAGGATGAGGCAAAAGAAGGTGAATAAGATAGAAAGGTGGTTGATAGCTATGTGGTTCACCACTTGACACTTGGTTGTTCCCCAATTCCTCCCAAGGGTTAGACATCCCCCCACCCTTAACCTTAGGAAATCATGCCCTTTTCATTATTATTGAATCAACACAGCTAGTTGTAGGTCTTTTAATTAATTTTGCAGATGTACATGGTGTCCAACATTATAACGTGCATGGCTAGCACAAAATAACATTGGCATAACTGAAAATAATATGAAAATCAATGGTGGGGAGTTTTCCTAGCTCCACACCATGATTAATTACAATACATATACATCATATACGTTCAATGCAAACGGGATCAAAACCGGGGTGTTACACTAACTCTAGTGGTCCTTCAGGATAGAGTTCTACTATAAGACATGTTTGTCATACGTCTTCTCACACTATAGTGTCATAAGGACAAGTTCCTCCTCATGTGTCAACAGGTCATGTACCTACTTCTGGATTGTCTCATGGAGTATCTTATGGACCATCTGATGGTCCAGCTCACGAAGCTTCCCATATACCTACCTATGGACCATCTTATGGAACATCTTATGGACCATCTCATGGTCCACCCTATGGAACTTTCCATGGACCTTCTTATGGACCATATTACGGAAACAAATATCAACCGTATGGGTACGGGTATCAACAACCCACTTAGTCTCCTAACTATGGCTTTGTAGCACCTCATACTCAAGGCACTCTGCATTACAATGCTTCCATGCAGCCCTTCATGGGTCATATGGGAGGAGGTTATTATACCACTAGCTAAGGACATGGTGTGTATAGAAATCAACCTTATCCAAACCAATCCTATAAGGGAGCATGGCATCGACCGGCTCAACCTAGGCTCCCTTTCCTTGCAACCTTGAACTTACCTGATTTGTTGAGATTGACGAATGTTCTTATGTCTCATGATCAAACATGGCCGGCAGTCCCTACCAAGCTTCCTTTGGACATTCCCAAGTTTTAAGGTAACGCTGGTGAAGATCCTAGTGAGCATGTCACAACCTTCCACCTTTGGTGCTCTTCTAATTTCTTAACCGATGATTTCATCTATTTGAGGCTATTTAAATGCACCCTCATGGGTCCTGTAGTGAAATGGTATATAGAGTTACCCAGGGGGACCTATACTATGTTTGATGGCCTTGCCTTGACTTTTCTTAATCATTTCCAGCTACCCGTATGTTACGACGTCGGTACCGAAATCTTGCCGTCTTTCCAGTAAGACAAAGCTATGCATATTTCAGATCATATTCAAGAGTGGCGTAGACTAAAAAAAAATTAAATCCTTTATACCACCATAGTTTATTCTAGAGTGGTTCCTCAAGTCATTGTTACCTTCTATCGCAAATGATGTTTCCACATCCGAAGTTCAAAATGAGGAACAAGCTATTTTTAGGGCTCAAGAGTTGGACTTGATCTATTCTTAGTCCAGAATCTTGTATGAGATTATCCTAAATGTTTGAAGATCCAATTTTGACCCCAAGATTAAACCCAAGCCACATGCTGATGGTATTGTTGGCTCCACAAGTACCAAACTAACAGACTCGGTTACGAAACAAGTGATCCAGTTGTCACTTAACCAGCCTACGTCGGGACAAGCTATGGCTTCATCTCATCCTACCCAATCGATGAGTGTGCTTTCAGTGCAAACATTGAACCTGAAAGGAAACCAACAGCTTGGAAGGAATAAAAAGAAAGGAAAAAATAATCATAAGGGTGGAATAAAAATGAAAATGGTAATAATAATGACAAGAACACGAATAATGCTAGGGGGGACAAGTTTCCTAAGCGTAAGGTGAATTTTCCTTGTAAGTTGTGTAAGGACGATCACCTCACTCTCTTGTGCCCTCATATGGAGGACACCTTGAAGTTCATAGCACACAGCCCTGCTGTGTTTACTAATCCTTTACCTAATCACCAAAATATGAAATCGAGGACCATTGATCTTGGTTGCGCATCTGGTGGAACTCAAAACCCGTCGAAGGCTTCTAGTGGTCACGGTTGCATCAACATGGTGAATTCTAGAAATGTTGTGACACATGTGAAAGACTATGGTTCATCACAATCTGACCTTGGGAAAGAACCTGATCCACTCGAGAGCTCTTTACAAATTGAAAATCCTACAGATAAGCCTGAAGTTCCGCCTCGCATTCCTAAGGGAGTCTTGAAGCGGTCGAGGCACAATCCTAATGCTCAAGCCGCCTAAAACTATTCAATTGTTGAGAATTTTGGATAGACTTCCTGTGCAATGTCCGCATTAGAAGTGCTTCAGACTTGTCCTTCCTAGAGAAAGGCCTTGTTGTCTGCTCTTGGGGTTGGTAATGATAGCTCTTCTTCCATGATCAAATTTGAAACTCATGAAATCTAGCCTCACTTTCCTTACTACGTGTCTATTTTTATTCATGTAGAGTGTCTCAACAATACCATCATGCGTACTATTACTGAAGAAGGCGTTGTTGCTTCCATGATGTATTTCACTTGTTGGAAGGGATTAGGTTCTCCCACATTGTCTTAGTCTACCAACATGTTTATTGCTTTCGATGGAAGATAATTTTGGCCGCATGGTGTACTTCCTTCTCTAGACGGCCAATTGAGAGGGAAGACTATTGCAATTGAGGTCGAGGTTGCTTATGCGCCCCTTGACTATAATCTTTTACTGGGTTGGAATTGGATGTACAATATGCAAGTTGTAGCCTCTTCCCTATTTCGAGTGGTTTGTTTTCCATTTAATGGAATTATTGTTACTATTGATAAGAAGTATTTCCAAAATCCGAGTGTGTCAGCATGATTGGGAGCTTCTATCCCGATTATCAATCATTCTCAGCCGACAAATGAGAATGTGGGTATGGGTATGTATCCTTCTCTCATGGGAACCTTTGGTTGTCCTGCACCCATTCTTATGATTGGGTCTAGTCTTGGTGGGGATTCGTCCTCGTCAAATTCGGTATCCTTTCACACTTCTCATCTAGAATATCCTTGGATTCTTCCTTCATCGAGTACTTCGAGTATACCTGTCGAGAGAGATGCATTGTTTCCTACAACATTGGTGGCATATCAAGCGAATATTGATCATGTTGTAGAGCCTAGTCCTTCCTCTTCATGGATGGAGGAGGAGGACCCTTATGTGCTTCCTACATGGGCAGTAGAGTCATCTCACTCTCAAGACTTCCTTGATGATTTTTTTCTGTCAGATGAAGCTATTCTTGAGGCCATGTCTGGGATTGAACAACCTTGGGAAGAGTTGCACCATAGATTGTATTTTCTTGCTAAGCTTGATAGTTTAGAGTGTGATGAATTTAGGGAAATTCTAAGCGAGAAATTTGGTAGCCCTATGGTCCCATTAAGATCTCCTATTCGGGTTGCTAAAGGGAACATGGCTAACTTGTCACCAACGATTCCTATCAACATTTCTCATGATCCTAGTAAGATTGAGAATGTTTACAATGGGGCAGATTGCTCTCCCAATGAGATAAAAGAGTATATCGAGCTATTTAAGGAGTTTCATGATGTTTTTTCTTAGTCATATGAAGAAATGCCAGGTATAAACCCTTGTATTGTTGAACACAAAGTCAAGACCTATCCGGATGAAAAAACGGTTCGATAATGTTTGTGTGCCGTGAATCCTAGGAAAGCACCCACCATTAAAGCAGAGATAGAGAAACTACTCAAAGCTGGTTTTATCTATCCCATTTCCTTGACAGAGTGGGTTTCAAATCCCATTTAGGTGGATAATAAGAAGGGAGCAATTCAAATATGCACTGGTTTCCATGATTTAAATTGAGGTTGTCCTAAAGATAATTTCCCTACACCATTTATTGATCAAATTTTGGATGAGTGTGCGAGAAGTGAGGTATTTTTATTTATGGATGGGTTTTCTGGATATAATCAGAAACAAATTAAACCCGAGGATCAACACATTCCTATGGCCTGGGGTACCACGATAGACAGCTTGACTCCAGAAATCAATCCTTTCCAATATGCAATAGAAATTAAATATCTAACACTAAAGGATCATACCTTGTACCTTATTCTGGATGGTTGAAGTAGATCCCCATTGATCTTTCCAACTTCTTCTTGAATTGATAGATTACTTCCTCAACAACAAGTAAACAATACAAGCATACGATATATATTGGTGTTAGATCTATTCTAGCATATATAATCAACAATGTATAAACATTTGAAAACATCCATGGATAAAATATTCATTCAAACATACATTATTGGATAGGAAAAGATATTTCTATTAATATAAAATTAGAGATTACAATGGATACAACCTCTGTCGACATGTCTGTAAATTGGAGAAACTAAATCCCCCACTTGGGCCTCCACCACCTCAATCCTCCATCTCTTGATAGCAAGCTCACAAGTAAAAGGCAAGCTTGGGAAGAACACAAAAGTGCTCCAAGGGACAAAGGGATGCAGACTCAAGCACAAGTTCCATCAACAATGGACTATAGTTTCTTTGCTCTCAATTCTCTCATATGCCTTCAAAGTACCATAGAGTTCCTTATATAGCTTTTCAAAGGGGTAATGAAAGGTAGAATCCGAGCGATCTCAAGGAATAGGGAAGGCCAGGAGTCAAGTGAGTCGGATCCATGTCAAGGAAAACTCCAAAAGGATTTGGATTATGCACACATTGTGACGTACATGGTTTTAGGGGTCAAACCTGCATATATACATGATTAGGGGTTTAAAAGTCACATGTATCATTTTTCACATGTTTTAAGGGATGGTCAAGGAAACATCAAATGACAAAAAATGTTCCAAGGGGTCTAAGGAGTCTACAGAGGGACAGGGGAAGGCCATACAAGTGTGATTCACCTGGAGTGGTAAAATCAGTTATAACAGATGCCCCCTAATGTGTGAGGTCAGAGGGGTCATACGATGGCCGAAATACATTATAATTCCATCCCAGAAGTGGAGTGATGAAGGATCCAAAATGAAATACCAGCCACCCAATCGACATAGTACAATGATACAACTCTGCAAATACATATAGCAGTCTCGGATACATAAGAGTACAATGGCCCTTAATAGGCATGATACAAGATATCACATAAGTGGTCATTGCCACGTACAATATACATAAATCAGAATCTCCATGATGAAGATATACAAAGGACCATGATCTCCATAATGGCTGGAAATGTCTAACATATACTAGAATCAAGTCATGAGAGCTGAAATCTCATGAACACTGGCACAATCAAGGAGGTAGCATATAAGAGATGCCACCAATCTGGAAGGTATTCTACACAAACCTATACGACTACATGTCCTACTATGTGAATAGAGGTGTCGAGGTCTAACATAGTAGTCCATCATCTAATTAGCGGTCATTGATGTATATCGTTAATAGACGCGAGATCACCCACCAATAATGAAAATGGGAATCAAATTACTAGAGTGAAAACTAACAAGTGTGAATAAATGTGTTGAGGTCGAACACTTGAGAGGATCCATCTATCAGGGGACATTGATGTATTCCCAAAAAACTGTTGATGGAGAGAGAACCTGCCACTGATGATTGCAAGTCTCAAGGCACTCAAAAACAAATCTAGATTCCAATCCCAGAATAAATGATCTGAAATCGGCGAGATGAAATCTGCTGGAAGGAGGGCATTAAGGCATCCCCCATCATCCAACACAAGGTACTAAACAAAGATGTATAATGTGGAAGGACTCGATCATAAGGTGCCCAAACTAGTAACTGTACTGGGAATGGCCGACATGAAAAGTCAAGATAACTGAGGAATGGCTGACTCAGGTTTCAAATTCCTTCAAACAAGAGCATAATGACATATGGTGACTTATATAAAGGTAGCATAGACTCGATATATACAAATTGGGACATCTCTATTACATAGGAGGCATTGACAGAGGCTCCATGGGGACTGGAAGCTTAACCAGTCGGTGGAGATAAACTCAGATAAATGAGTACAACCCCTAAACTCAAACTATAAACCCAACCAATGGATGTGATATACAATGCTCTATTTGAAGGTGACACAACTCGACAGCTACCAAAGATAACATCTTTCCTTTTCCAGATTTTTGGTTTTTTTAGAATTTTTCAAATATTTAAAAAGCTTGAAAAAGAATAAAACTGCTTTATAGTTATAGACTAGGAGGAGACAAGTGTCATAGGGGAAAACAAACTAGTTCCAAGCAATGGAACATACCTATGCTCAATGCAAGGACACATGTGTAGGATATCGACACTCGGGGGAAAATCCCCTCCCAATAAAAAGGGAATCAAGCTGCAAAGGATATATAGAATGGCTCTGCATGGCTAGACATGAGACAAGCGCGGGCTATATGTCTGAAATGCAATGTCAGGGAAGCTGACATAAAGCTCAATAAGGTAGGAAAAGCTCATGATAATGCGATTACAACTTGACATAGGGGATTCCTGAGGGAAATAGGCTAGCAAAAGATCAAAAGGAGTATGAGGCTCTTGTGAAATGTCATGGCAGTACTATACAATGGACTCCCACACCCTAAAGGACAAAACGTTAGCATGGGCACCAAATGCATATAAGGCACTAACTAGGGTACCCATGTAAGGTCAAGCTCTACCAATCATACCATGCCACTTCTAAAACAACAAGAAGGTTTCGTGACATAATAGAGTGGGTTTGTACCTAAGGCTATGATGAAATGGTCACAAGGTCATGCAAAATGAAAACAGTGATGAAACCTAACCTATATGCTAGTTTAGACATGATACCTGAAATCGACACAAACGGGTCAATCCAATGGCTGAAACGACACTAAAAAAGGTCTCCTACATCATGAATTAGGTCAAAAATGGCCCAAAATGATTAGAAATGGTCCAAACTATAGGAAAGGGGGTAAAAAATTTCAAAAATTTGAAAAATTTCAATAAATAGTAAAAAATTCAAAACATTATAAAACATTTGAAATTTTTACCCAATTGAGCTTAGATTTTCAACAGTGAATTCCAGAAGATCTAGCTGGCATAATCCACTACCATTTCTTCTAGGTACTTACCCATGCTCTTCTCTTCCATTTTGATGCAATTTTTATCAAATTCCATGGTCATTTGAGGTTTCTAGGCCAATCTAAAAAGGGCGCTGCGGCCCACGTGAAAATTGAGGGTTTTTTCACATATAGGGATAGATATACACGGAAAATGCCCTGACAGTTACGTACATACATGGTTGTTTGGAAAACCGTCGCGTATGCAGCCACACATGAGGTATTTTGAGTATTCGAATGGGTAAACTTGCAATTTTTTGTGCAGGATGGTCCTAGAATGGAGAGAGTGTGAACATGGTGATGTAGAGGAGGCAGTAAGGGCCGGCCTAATGGCTCAACAAGCGCTACGTGTATGTGGGCTCTACAAATTTTGGTGTCTTGGTGGTTTGAGGGCCAAACCAATACTATTGTAGATGCTGGTGGATTACTGGGATCCAGACTCTGAGTCCTTCCAGATAGATGGGATGTCCCTCACCATAGAGGTGGAGGATATATAATTTATTATTGGAATTTCTCGACGGGGGAAAATAGTGAACCTTCATTCTCGCGGTGGGCCCAGAGTTGGCCTGACTATCAAGGAGTACATTGCAGTGTACTGCTATCCAGACATGGAGAAGGTGGAGAGTCAGATCCAAACCAAATCTATACAGGTGATGGGCCTAAAGGCCATTCTACTGACATTGGGCAGGATAGTAAGCTTGGCTTCACTCCACCAGGCCTCGCAGCCTTTGATGTTCTATGCAGTGGAGTGCATGAGAACCACTGTCTATGACTGGAGCACCACACTACTCAGCAACATGAAACATCAGCTCAATGAGTGTAAGATGGTTAGAGTGCAAAACTTTGGTTTCAGCAGTATACTGAACACGTTTTTCTTCAAGCGTGTTCCAAGATTGAGCCCTGGAGTTGACGTTCCTCTTCATGGGGTTCGAGATCCGGCCCAACAACATTGGGGGGATGAGATGCGTAGACTGGGGGGAGGTAGGGTGGCCAACCCCTATCCAACTGATTTCTTTCCTTGGTGGCAATGACAAATAGTTGCCATCGATGACTACCCCTATGCGGGGATTGATTTTCGGGGGGACCCAGACATGTTGCTACCACCGGGATTGGCATATGGTGACATAGGTACCGAATCTTGACCCTCTCTTTAAATTTTTGAGTTATTTAATTTTTTTGTGTTTTTTGATTATATGGAATCAAAAGACATATTTTTTGGGTGACAATACATAGTGACATCTACCATTTGCAAGTAGATGTGGGACCACGGCGGCCTGAAGGCTTCCCTTGTCACGGACGAAGGGGAAGAGGAGATGATATCATGGGTGTGGATGCAGAGCGGATGCTCCAGAGCATTCATACCAACTTTGTGAGGCTAGCACATAGGGTTCCCATGGCACAAGTTGAGAAATTTCTTAAGGCTATGCAATGCCAGGTGGTGGGTGTACGACGAGCATGGGTGTGATTATTCCGATGGCTAGCTAGAGCCGTAGTGACCTTCCATGATCACAACCCCCCTCCTCCTCCATATTCTTAGATACTTGGGAGTTATACATTTTGTATTACTATATATTATATTTTGGTGGCTCAAGAGCCCCATTTTTGTATCATGACACTATGTATTACCATATTTTGGATGTTATATAAAATTTTTATGGTGATCGGTTTATTTATTTACATGTGTAAAAATTTGTGTTTGTGATGAATTTATTGTGTATGAAACAAATGCCAATCTAACACGTAGTTAGCATATGAGTCAGCAACTTGATTATTAATTTTTGGAATATGTATGTATGTTATATTTTCAAATTGTCGTTCTAATAATCTCACACGTAAGAATCTTCTTAATAATGTCGGATATCTAACATGGTACAAACCATTAAGCTATGACACTACTAACTTTGAATCAAGACGTACCTCAAGAGAGAGAATGCCATGTGAAATGGCATCTCGTAGAAGCTCAACAACGACACTATATTCAGCAACATTGTTTGAAGATGGCCGCAAACATACACCTCCTAAAGACAGTACCTGACCCATAGGAGTATAAATCACCCAAACAATAGAGGCTGAGTGTTGAGTGTGATGGCTCGCACCATCCATGAATCCTATGTACGTGGAAGATTCCATTGACATCTGCCAAAAAAAATGGAAACTAATCACAAACCTGATCACTATAAGAAAAAGAACTAACTATGCAAAACTGTACAATAATATACAATAACCAGCCTTGGCTAAAAATCATGCATAGTACTTCTTGATATAGAGCCCATTTCTAGGCTCCGCCAAGCCTGTTCCCTCATAATCCACTAACTCATAAGTGCCCTTCTCTAACACACGTTTGACGACGTAAGGACCATGCCACATGGGGTTAAACTTTTCTGCCCCCAAGGGTTCTTTCGGTTGATCCCACAAAAGAACCAAGTCTCCCTCACTAAACCTCCTTGGATGGACAGAATTATTGTACTAGACCTTTATGCAACATTTATTTACTTCTAGAGCCACCAAGGCATCTCGACGCTGCTCATTAAGTTGCTCAAGATGGACCAAATGCTCCTCCAATGGTGAAGTGTCTGGTAAGAGTTCTACGGCTAGCTTCAAAGAAGGAATCTCGCATTCAACCAGCAATATCGACTCCACTCCATGTATAAGTTGATATGGATAAAAACTCGTGGCAGTATTAACAGCGGTTCTATATGCCCACAAAGCAGGATATAACATGATGTGCCAATTATTCTTGCTCTGTGCGATGGTTCGTTGGAGAATGGATTTGAGTGATTTATTCACTGCATCTACCTGTCCATTCACTTGAGGGTAGTAAGAGGAGGAATGCTCTTGTTTGTACCCTAACTTTGATGCCAACTCTTCCATCATACGATTCTGAAAGTGTGAGCCATGGTCAGTGACAAGCTCTTTCGGAATTCTGAACCGAGTAAAAATCTGGTTGAATACGAAGTGCACGGCTATCTCACCATCGGATTTAACTGTAGGCATAGCCTCAACCCATTTCATGAAGTAATCAATAGCCACTATAATATGATGATTCCTCCCAGCTAAAGCTAGGTTGCAATCCATAAAATCAAGCCCCCACTTGGTGAAGGGACCGGCGGTGATGATGGGATGTAACGAGGCAGGTTTCGAGCGAATATTACATGCAAACACCTGGCAAGGGTGGCACCTCTTGACCACATATATACAATCCTTAAAGATTGACAGCCAAAAATAACCCACTCTTAATATTTTTTGGGCTGTAGAAATCCCAGTTAAATGACCACCACATGCCCCTCCATGGCAATCATTCAGCACAACCTCAGCCTCTTCATGAGTTAAATAATGTCGTAAAATGGAATCTACGCCACGACGGTACAAAGTGTTATCCACTATGAGGTAATTCTTAGAAACGTGACATAATCGTCATCGTTCATCTCATGAGAGGTGAGTAGGGACCTTCAATGTTTGTAAATATATAATGATATCTCCATACCATGGGTCTAAATTTGAGATTAAGAAGATGTGTTCATCGACAAACGTATCTTCACAAACCAACTCCTCGGCCTCGCTTGGGAAATCCGATAGAAGCTCTGCAAAAATGAACGATTTCTTCAACTTTGCTGAAACAAAATCAAGATCGAATTCTTGCAGGATGACAATCCATTTATTATATTTTCCCCCAATCATCCTCCGAGTGAGGACGAATTGAAATGGATTGACATGGGCTACAACCAAGGTCTGGTGAAGGAGAATATAATGTCTCAATCGTTGAACCGCATGTAAGGTAGCTAAAGAAAGCTTCTCAACATGAGAATAATGAATCTCTGCATCAATAAGCTTCCGACTCAGATAATATATGACATTCTCTTGGAGCTCCTCATCCTCTTGAACCAAAACCATACCAATCGTCTCCATGGACATGGCCACATAAAGTAAAAAATCAGGGCTATAGTCTGGGGGACTAATCACTAGGGCCGATGCTAGGGATCACTTGAGCGCATCAAAGGACTCTTGGGCTCACTCATCCCAACAAAAGGTGGTGTCCTTCTTTAAAAGACGCATGAAGCCTCTAGTCAAATTGGCAAAATTGACAACAAATATCTGTAAAAAGTTTTCCATGCCTTACAAACATTGAAGATGACGAATATTTTTCAAGGGAGACAACTGAAGTATTGCATCAACCTTCAAAGGGTCGACTCTTATACCCTATTTAAAAATGATGAATCCTAACAAGCGACCTGACTTCACACAAAAATTGCACTTGTGAGGATTTAACCTAACCAAATAATGGCGGCATCTTTCGAATACGAATCTCAAGTGATAGGAATGACACATTCTCATACAAGAATGAGCAGCAAGTTCATCCAAAAATACCTTGATAATCGACTTGAGATCATGGAAGATCAAGGTCATTACCTGCTGAAAAGTAGCTCTAGCATTCTTAAGGCCAAAAAGAATTTTTTGATAAGCAAAAGTTCCCCAAGGACAAATAAATGCAGTCTTATGTTGGTCCTCAGGTTTAATTTGTATCTGATTATATCCGGAAAATCCATCCATAAAGGAAAAAAACTTGCTCCCCGCACACTCATCCAAAATATGATCAATAAATGGTGTGGGGAAATTATCCTTACGACAGGCATGATTCAAATCATGGAAAACGGTACATATGCGGATCTCTCCCTACTTCTTATCCACCGAAATGTGGTTTGAAACCCACTCTATCAAGGGAATGGGATAGATAAAACCGGCTTTCAACAATTTCTCTATCTCTGCCTTAATCGTGGGTGCTTTCATAGGATTCACTGCACGTTGTTATACACTTGAATGGCACCTCTCCGTTCGAGTGCCGAAATCCCTCGTGTTGGCACACAAAAGGACACTTATGGATAGAGGTTTGCCCAAAACACTATAGCTTAGCTTGTCATTAAATACATTCTTTCACCATCCAGCTAGTTGCTTTGCCATTTTTTCCTATGTTGAGATGTATCCGCGACTATCCTTATATAAAACTCCCACATCACTCGTGAGTCTCCTTTACAGCAAGTCGCGAGTCCATGTATTTGCGGGTTGCGCTTATACATAGTCGCGAATCATTCGCAGGTTTCTCTACTATTGACCCGCGAATGTGTCTCAACATTAAAATATAAAAACACTCGCGCTAATGGGAGATTAGTTAAGTTATTTAACTTAGTTTCCTTAACTGCTGTAACCTCCCCAACCTTCGAGAACTGCCTTATTTCACCCATATAAATACAGGCCTTGGGGAGGGTATGATTTACTTACACTTGGAGAGAAAAGTTATGCTGGTGTAGTTTATACAGAAGTCTTTGGAGCAGTGAACTCAGAATCCATTGGTTGCAGAGGAGTCCTTGTCTCAGGCGTTGGGTTGTATCTGAACTCTTTCCATTATTGATAATAAAGAGATTACTTCTTCCATATGTGTTTCATGTGTATTGGTTTGATAATTATTTATTCTTATGCATGTTATATGTGATTTATCTAACCTGCTTATACATATATGAATCATCTTGTATCTGGAAAAGTGTTTCTTGACAGGTGAAAGAGAAGCAATCTTGAAGACTTTGGAAGTGGAACAGAGAAGAAGAAGATTAGCAAGGATCGACCTTCGTTTAACAAGTAAGTCCTTTTGATCTTCCTATTTCTTATTCTGCACTTTAGAAGTCAATTGTCTGCAAGTAATTGAGTATGTTGGTAACCCCATACCTTAGGTTATTAGGTGTATAATCCTATACAACAGAACTGGCGACTCTGCTGGGGAGCTCGGACTGTTGTAGGATGTTTTCTGTCCTCCTGACCAGTTTTGCTTGTGAGTCTGTTTGTGATTTGTTATCTTGTTTCAATACTTGCTTCAGCATTTGAAAGTCTTGGGTTTTTCTTGATTTTTTGAGAAAATTTTTATACCCATTCATGGGTTGTCTTTATAGACAGTCGCGAATACTACTGTGCATTCGCGATTTGTTAGACTAGACAGTCGCGAGTCACTCGCGAGTTGCTCTTAGTGACAGTCGCGAATACTCCTGGAAGTGGGGATTTTTGAGATAAGTTTTGCTTGTTCTTCTCTTTGTTTGGCCCATGTTTCTGAGTGGTCTTTCTTTAAGAATGCTGTGTAGTAGGTCTGAGTACTGTTGGTGATCACATTTCCTTGCTTTTTCGGAAGCTCTTGAGTCTTTTTGCTTGGTTTATTTACTGCTTGCATACTGAAGTGTTTTGGCCTGTTTGGGTAGTGGGTTAAAGTGTCTTAGTCTAGATCAGTGATCAAGGTCTTGGGCTCAGTTTTTCCAGTCTGTCTTATAAAGGTGGTTGGTTGTCACTTGCCTTTGTAAGTCTGCATTGATTCTTTGTCATTGTTTGCACCCAAACTAGGGTTCCTAGCCTTCCTTCATTGGTTGTCTTTTGGTCATGTTAGCCTGTCTACTTCAGTCTATTGTTTTTATACAGTTTATAAGTGTCAAGTTTGCTCAAGCTTTGTGCATTGTAGATGCATAGTAGAGTTTTGATTATTTTTAAAAGTGAAAAGAAAACATAGTTCAAGCTTTTGCATTGTGATTTTTGCATAAGTAGTGTTCATTTCAATTTAAAAATATTATATCAAAAACTACAAAAACATAGGCTTAGTTTCTTTCATTGTTGCTTTCAATTCATCAATACATATTTGCAAAAATTAAAAAAGAAGTTTGTTTTTATAATGGCGATTTTGCTTTGAATACACCTTTACTTTCATTTGTTTCTTGTTTGAGTCAAAACATCATACAGTATACCACTCCATTTCCTCTTGAGTAAAGAATAGCCCTTTAAAATAAACACATAAATTAAAATTTACTAGTAAGTTTTGTTTTCTAGGGGCCTTTCACCTACTAGCTTAGGCTAGACTTGTGGGCTAGGGAGTGTAAAATTCCCACAAGTTACAAACTCAGACGTAGTGGACCTTTCTTTAGGGAAATCCTTGACGGTATCACTGTATCTGGGAAGCTCCTCTCAAACGGGAGTTAAGCACTAGGCCGCGTGGAGGCTTGGACAGAGGAGATAACCCTCTGAATCCTTGTCAAAATGTAACCCAGGACTTTTACGTATCTGGGGATTCTATCCTAGATAGAGTTTCGGGCTCAGCTACCCCGCCCATGCATACGAGTTTGGCTGACGACTATCCCCCCAGATAGCTGGTATTGTCAAGGTAGCCTTTAGTCTCTTGTCTTTTAGGGTTCATACCTAGGTAAACCGGAAGGTTATTTCTGGTTCACCTTGAACGGGATTGGAAGGTAACACTTGTGGAAAGTGTAGGAGGGTGGTGGGTGATTCCTCCACTTGTTCCTAAGAACCAACTCAAGAACGCCAAGTAATCGTTCATCAGCATTCTTCGGGAAAGTATATCTTTTACCCTGGTTTGATTGCTTGAGACTCTAGGAACTTTTTAGTGTATGCTCTATGGTTTTTCCTGTGTTTAGTTGGCCTTAGGGTGTGATTTGTTAAATTTTTAATTCTGGAGGACCAACTAGTTAGAAGGTCATGAAGGTTGAGAAACCTTCCTCCTATCACTGTATTGGAGCCTCCACCTTTAACTCAAAGGCGGAGATTAGACATAGAGGGTTCATTTGAACCTGTAGGAACAAGTGAAGTGCTTGGTGAATCAGAACTCATTGCTAACCGTTTCAATATTGAAACATTTTAGATAGAATAATTGCAGACTTACGAGTTTGCAAGAAATTTTAACTCCCCCTTAACTGACTTAAATGATCCTGTGATTGTCCAGGTTAGACCTTTTGATTCACCAGTGCTAGGTGTCCCTGTGGGTAGAGTCATGTCTTCTATAGAATAAAGTTCTTTTGTGTTTACCTCAACCATTCCGGTTGAAGGGGTGCTACCTCCCTCGGTCAGTACCCCTAGATCTAGTTTTCCTTCTACACCTTTGACTCCAGTGAGCTGGGTGGTTCAACCATTAGTTCACTCAAACATAGGAGGTACTTTTGGTAACACGGTTGCTGGGATCCCCAGTATACCTACCATTCCTTCTTCCTTCCCTTACACTACCCAGAGTGGTCCGGTAGGATCCTCGGCTTATGTCCAAGGATTTCCTTGGAATTGGGGGCACATTCCCCCATCCAATCCATACGTAGGTCCATCTCCTTCATATGTAGGAGTGCAGTTTGGGAGCAACACCTCTTATGGGAAGAGCTTCCAAACCCCTATTTCGGTCCCATACACTAGCTCTCCCTTTTCGTTGTTTAGCAGAGGGGTACTTGCTCCAGTCTTTCAAACCCCTGCTTTTATGGGGACGACCCGAACCACTTACACTGCACTTCCCACACAAAATCATGTGGCTTGCGGATGGAATCCGTTTCAAAGCAACCTTCCCACTTCACAACTAGTGGCTGGGGGCAACCCCACTTTTACCCATGGGCATTCGGGGGAAGGTCCCTCGAATCCCCAAGTTGTCTCATTTACTACCCCGGTTAGGCCCAAACTTCCTTTCCTGGCAATGTTAAACTTGCTAGACTTGTCAAAGTTGATGAATGACCCAATGAAGCATGACCCCTTATGGCCACCTGTTCCCACCAAATTGCCCTCGGAAATCCCTAAGTTTGAAGGTAAAGCTGGTGAATATCCTGGGGCACATGCCACCACTTTTCACTTATGGTGTTCTTCCAATTCATTGAATGAGGATTCGATTAGATTGAGGCTATTCCAGAAGACCTTGATAGGTACGACGGCAAAGTGGTATATAAAATTTCCTTCTGCTGCCTTTAGTAGTTTCTGGGATTTGGCTAGTGCTTTCCTTAGCCACTTTCAGCTTCCGGTTCGATATGATTTCGGAATGGACTTGTTGTCTACTTTTAGAAAAAACAAGTCTACCCACATCTCGGATCATATCCAAGAGTGGAGGAGGCGAAAGAGCCTTATCAAAGCCACCATTCCTCCTGAGTTTCTATTAGAATGGTTCCTTAAATGATTGTTGCCATACATATCTAAGGATGTTTCCACATTAGGAGTAACGAATGAAGAAGAAGCCATACTCAAGGCCCAGCAGTTAGACTTGATTTACTCACAGTCTGGGATCTTGTATGAGATCATCCTGAGGCACCAAGGCCTCCGCACGAGGCAGAGAAGCCTAATCCTGAACCCCATGCCGATGGTGTGGTTGGGTCTGTTAACTCTCCCACTGTAGAGTCTTTAACTAAGCAACTTCACCAGTTGTCTGTCAAACAGTCTATGGTGGAGGCAGCAAAGGCTACCCCCTCTCCCTAGAATGCAAATTTCTTTGCTCAAACCTCTCAGAAGGGCAATCAGCAGCCCGGCAGGAAGAAAAAGAAAGGTAAGAAGGGAGAGGGAAACCAAAACAAGCCAAAGCCCGCGGACAATGCTGATGGGGGTAAAAAAGAAAAGAAGAAGGTCAAGTTCCCTTGTAAGTTGTGCCAAGAGGACCACCTTACTCACCTTTGTCCCCTTATGGATCAAGCCCAGAAACTGCTCAAAGCTCAACAACCGGCTGTCCTGAAGGACCCGTTTCCCTAAGGACAGAACTATGCTTCAACTTCTAATGTAGCAGGGAGCACTCAAACTGCCCCTGACCCTAATTATATCAACATGGTTCGATCTTTGACTTTGTTGCAAACCAGGAACAAAAACTATGAAACTGAGACTTCTGAGAAGGGTAAAGCTGTAGTTGAACCTTTCAACCCTCTCACGATAGAAAAACCTGCTGAAACTATGCCGAAGATATCGAAAGGTGTTTTCAAGAAGACCTTGCATAAAGCTAATTCTAGGGATGCTTCAAACTACTCAGGGGTTGAAGACTTAGCTCAAACCCCGTGTGCAATGTCAGCTTTAGAGGTGTTACAGAGTTTTCCCGCCCAGCGGGATGCTCTCTTAACAGCTTTTGGTAGCATGGATTCTTCGAGTCTCATGGCGAAATTCAATATTTCTGATGTCAAAATTCGCCTGCCTTACCATGTAGCCCTATCAATAGACGTCGTCCATGGTGGTAATACCATTGGAAGGGCAGTTGTTGATGAGGGAGCCTCTACATGTGTTATGTCCCTGGCCTACTGGAAAGCTCTTGGATCCCCAGAGATGGTCCCATCAAACACTTTACTTACTGCTTTTGATGGAAGGTCCTTCCATCCTCATGGTATCCTACCGTCTTTCGAGCTTAAGTTGGCAGGCAAAGCAGTGTCTGTTGAAGTTGAAGTGATTGATGCTCCTTTGGACTATAATTTGCTCCTGGGAAGTAATTGGACTTATGCAATGTCTGTGGTTGCATCGGCTGTTCTTCATGTTGTGGTTTTTCCACATGAGGGCAATTTGGTTACTGTTGACCAGCTTGATTTTACCCGAAAAATACATTTAGAGTCTAAGGAATCCACTGTGCCATTGGTTGATTAGGCCAAACCTACTGCACAGAGCTTGGGAGCTGGAATGTACGCATCATTGATGGGCACATTTGACCTTCCAGCCCCGGTGAATTACATTTGTTCTACTACTATGGGGAAGTCCATCACTACGGTTGTTGATAGGACTGATCCTTGGGTCCTCCCAACTCCCCATGAACCAGAAGTGCCCTTATCGGCAGTAGAGGTAGCTTATCAAGCCATCATTCAAGCTACTGCTGATCCCATTCCAGATCCTCTATTAGTCTCAGATGATCTGGAAGAAGTCTATTTTCCCGCATGGGCGGAAAACTCTTTATATTCCATAGATTTCTTAGATACAGTTTTACCTTCCGATGAAGCTATTCTGGAAGCTATGAGTGGATGTGATAAGATTTGTGAGGATCTTCATCATCGATCCTATTTTCTTCCAGATCTGAGCAAGATAGAAAACCAAGAGTTTAAAGTGAGACTGTCAGATGATATTGAGGTACCTATCAACCCTTTGCCTAGGGAAGGAGTGTTTGTTGAGGGGAATATGGAAAACATTTCTGCCACTATACCCATCAATATCTCTATGAACCCAGATGTCGTGGAAAACATCTATATAGGTGCAAACAACTCTCTGGAGGAGATTTCCATCTACACTGCCCTTTTCAAGGAATTCTGTGATATATTTGCTTGGTAATATGAGGAGATGCCAGGCATTGATCCATCTATTGTTCAACATGAAATCCGAACCTATCCTGATGCCAAGCTGGTTTGACAGAAATTAAGACCCGTGAACCCACGTAAAGCGGCGGATGTGAAGGCAGAAGTTGAAAAGCTCTTGAAAGCTGGTTTTATATATCCCATAGCTTTGACTGAATGGGTATCCAACCCTATTCCTGTTGATAAAAAGCAAGGGAATATTCACATTTGTACAGACTTTAGAGACCTCAATAAATCCTGTCCTAAGGATAATTACCCCACACCACTCATTGACCAGATCATAGATGCATGTGCGGGGAGTGAAGTGTTTTCGTTTATGGATGGTTTCTCCAGCTACAATCAAATCCAAATCAAACCGGAAGACCAACATAAAACTGATTTCATTTTCCCTTGGGGTACATTTGCGTATAGAAAAATTCCCTTAGGATTGAAAAATGCTGGGGCTACCTTTCAACGAGCCATGAACTTTGCTTTTCATGACATAAAAGCCATTGTCGAACCGTACCTTGATGATCTGCCTGCACATTCTCGCAAGAGGGTCCAACATCCGGATCATTTGAGGTTAATCTTTGAAAGATGAAGATACTATAAAATTCGGTTGAATCCCCACAAGTGTGTTTTTTGTGTCGATTCAGGAAGATTACTCGGATTCATTGTGTCTAGTAGAGGCATCTAGGTGGATCCATTGAAAGTTGAGGCCATTGTAAATCTGCCTCCTCCTCATTCTCTCAGGCAACTTCAAAGCCTGTAAGGAAAGTCGTACTTTCTTCGACATTTTATCATTAATTATGCCAAGATCACTAAAGGTTTCATGCGCTTGCTCAAACAAGACACTCCTTTTGTATGGGATGAAACCGCACAACTTGCGTTCGAGGCATTGAAAAAATCTTTGCTGTCAGCTCCTTTGTTACGCCCACCAGATTATTCTAAGGATTTTATATTATATCTGGCCATGTCAGAGTCGACCATTGGGGTAGTGCTAGTTCAGGAGGATGATAAGCTCATTGAGCATGTCGTTTATTATCTTAGCTGTGCTTTGGCCAGACCTGAGCTTATATACTCTCACGTCGAGAAGTTGGCCTTAGCAGCTATTTATGCTGTGCAGAGGTTGTGCCACTACATTTTACTGAGGACCACCACAGTCGTGGTGGATATGAATCCATTCCAATATGTTTTATCTCGATGGATTGTTGGGGGAAAATTTAATAACTGGATATTCATTCTTCAGGATTTTGACTTGGATTTTCAATCCGCTAAGTCTAAAAAGTCCTTAGTTTTTGCTGAGCTAATAGCAGAATTTCCCACCGAAGAAAATGTAGCGGTGGAGGATGACTCATTCCCAGATGAGCACATCTTCCTCTTATCCACTTCTGATCCTTAGTACGGGGATATTCTAATATATCTACAGACATTGAAGTATCCTGCCGCTTACTCTAGGGAGGAACGACGTAAGTTACGCCTTCATGCCAAGAACTACCTCATTATAGGAGATACATTATATCGACAAGGGGTATATTTCGTCTTGCGTCACTGCCTTACTCATGAGGAAGCGAATATTGTCCTAAATGATTCCCATAGCAGAGCATGTGGGGGTCATTTATCTGGGTTAGCAATGGCCCAGAATATATTGTGTGCTAGTTATTTTTGTCCCACGATCTTTAAAGATTGTGTGGAAGCCGTGAAGCGCTGTCATCTGTGTCAGCTTTACACCAGAAAAATGTAGTCACATCCTGCTCCGTTATTTCCTATTGTCTCGGTAGGCCCCTTCATGAAATGGGGGATCGATTACATGACCTGCAACCTAGTCTCAGCTGGGGGGCATAAATATAGCATTGTCGCTATTGACTATTTTATGAAATGGGCAGAGGCAATGCCTACTTTCAAAGATAACAGGGAAACTGTAGCTTTCTTTGTTTTCAATCAAATTATTGCAAGGTTTGGTATTCCCAAAGTGATTGTCACTGACCATGGTAGTCATTTTCAAAATAACATGATGATGGAACTGACCACCATGCTCGGATTTCGACAAGAACACTCTTCTCCATATTATCCGCAAGCAAATGGTCAGGTTGAGGCTGTAAAAAAGGCTTTGAAAACTATCCTTAAATGGACAATTGATACAGCCCGTTCTAATTGGAATATCATGTTATATCCTTCTCTTTGGGCTTACCGAACTAATGTTAAGAATGCCACGGTTTATTCACCTTTCCAACTCATTCACGGGGTGGAAGCAGTTACTTCGATTGAATGCGAAATCCCATCCTTGAGGATAGCCATTCATGTGTTACCTGACACGACTAAGCTTGAGGAACGTCTAGTACATCTAGAATACCTTGATGAGCAACGTAGAGCTGCGTTGACTGCCAATCAGGCCCATAAAAATAGGGTTAAATATCAATATGATAAAATGGTCAAACCTAGGGTTTTCTCTGAAGGGGAACTTGTCTTGCTTTGGGACCAAGTTAAAGAGCCCTTGGGGGTAGGAAAATTCAAGGCTATGTGGTTAGGACCCTATGTTGTGTCAAAAGTATTGAGTAAAGGTGCATATGAATTAGTGGATTATGATGGAAATAAGCTGCCTGAGCCTAGAAATGGGCTCTACCTGAAGAAGTACTATGCTTATGCTTAGCACTTTTTCTTGTACTTTTATTGCATGTATTTTATGTACAATAGGTTGTCAGTTTTGTTTTTTATATTATCTGCTGGTTGTTGCAGATGTATTCCAAAATGTATGTAGGTTTTGTTGATGGCGCCAGTCGTCACACTTGTAACCTAGCTGCGGCAGCATGGGTTATCTATTCTCCCACAGGACAGCTTGTTGCCACTGGTGGCGCTTGTCTAGGTCCTGCTTCTAATAATGTTGCCAAGTATAGGGCTGTTATTGAGCTCCTATGGGATGCTTTGTCACGTGGCATCACTCAATTTGAGGTCCATTTGGATTCTCAATTGGTAGTTTCCCAGCTCAATCGAGCTTACCAGGTACGAAATCCTACCTTGTTACGTCAGTTTATGCAAATTCATTTATTGGAAAGACATTTTGACGTTATTACTTTTAATCATATTCCACGTAATCAAAATTCATTGACTGATGCATATGCTAATTATATTTTGGATTGGCATCTCACACACATTTCATAAAATATACAGCAAACATGTAAAAAACACTTGTAAATAAGCCGACAACCAAAAATCTATATATATATATGTAAAATATCTGTCTGTAGATAGACCGAGTCTGATCAGTAGATCCCGTCATATACAAAATATACAAAATGTGGATCATCATCCATCAAAATGCCCTAGAACTAAGCCTGACCACCCTGGCCACTGGGACCTCCTTGGTCCCCATGATCTCTAGGCACCCTGGCTTCCTCAGCCTCCTCGGCCTCGGCAGCCTCCACTGCATCTCTGTATACAAGTACTACTCTAGCTACTTGCCTGAACAGATGTAGCCATATCGGTGGAACCCCTAATACAAAATCCTACATGGCTGTAGGTATGTGCTCAATTCGTATCGTAGGTACTCGTTGGGTCAGCCTGGCCAGCTTCCCCTCTAGTACCCGAACCAATCCTGGGTCTCCTCCTACAACTGGACGCATGAACATGCGAGGGTGCCCTTCAGGGCAGACTGGTCCAATATCTGCATTTTGATACATCAACCGGATTAAGACTTGTACATATGTATATCACTATCATTTCAAAAATTCATAAAAAATTGAAAATGATAAAAAATTAAAAAATCACTTACCCATCTCGCCCCATATTCCTCCTGGAGGGAGGACAAGGTCAGGATCACCTCGGAAATCCATCCCAGCGTATGGAAACTGCTCCAAGGCCGGTAGTTGTTGTTCCCACCATATATAAAATTCATCATTGTAGACGCTATGTACTATGTCTCCTCCTCCTTGAAGGAGGAAGATATCTCCCCACCGGCTCAGCCTCGGCTGACGTGGATTTCTGACCTGTAGTGGTATTGCAGGGCTCATAGCTGGTACTCTCTCAAAGAAGAACGCTACTAGTATGCTGTCATAGCCAAAAATTTTGCGTCTTCCTCTTCTACAGTCGAATAGTTGCCTCTTCATGATGGGGAGCACTCCCGAACACCAATCATAGAGAGCACCTCTAAAGCAATCAAATTCCACCCTCATTTGATTCCTGGTGGCCATATGCAACCCTGATGATCCTGAAAGTCTCACAATAGTACTAGCTAGTACCTGGAGTGTGAAATCCTGGATGTCTGCAATAATAACACTGCTGCCCCTCTTTTGCGTACCCAGTGTACAGAACATGTCAACATAGTTTTGGACACTCAAGGGGTCTCTGCCCCTGCCAGTGCCCTCCAAGTTCACCAGTGCCCCCCGTTGTGATAACCCGGTTATGAAATATATATCCTCTACGGTAAGCTCTAAGGTCTCACCTTGGAGATTGAACATCCCCATGTCATGATCCCAGTAATTGACCATGGATTCTAGTAAGCAGACATTTTCCCGCGTGGGTGATGTACAAAAGAACTTCAGCAACCCACAAGTTCTCAATGCTTGTATTATGTCCGCGCTTTGCAGCACCGCATGATCCATTATTTCATGCTCTCTTTCCCTCCACTCCAGCACCATATTTTTCCTGGAAAATACACACAATTTGGTTCTGTATTTCATCTTTAAAAATAAAAAATTGTGCATAAATTTTGAGTTTTCACCCATCACGCAGCATTCGCGACTGTCTAATTAGGCAGGCCGCGAGTCATTCGCGACTGCCTAGTTAGACAACTCATGAGTAAACCGTGTATTCGTGACTTTTACTCCTTGCAACCCGCGAATGTGCCATGATATACTTTGGGATGATGTAAAATACTGAATTAACCATTAATTTTGATATTTGTTTGGATCAAATTGAAGGGCTTAGGGTGTAGAGTTACCTAAAGTTGACGAATATGGATTCCGACGGTCCAATTGTCCACGGTAATTGATCAAAGATAGAGGGTAAACTTTCCTTTTTGGTCCACAAAGTGCAAATGGTGAGAAATGTTTTAATTTTCAAGCTATTTATAGAAATAATATTTCGTAACGTGGGTCTTTTTATATAGTTTGAAATGTCAATTGAATAATATCACCCTCTTTGTGCCTTGGAACATGTTTACCAACTTTTACAAAGTGTTGATGCTTCTATAGGGTGTTTTTTCTATCTCCAACATATGTTGGCATCTTATCACTCCACATTAACCTTAGTATGCAACATTTTGCCACAGACTATGGTATCCTAAGCCATTAGTCCCTTGTCTCTACCATTGTTCTTCCGTGGCTAGGATCCTTATTTCATGAGTATCATCCTTATATGCCCTTGTCATCCTTTGGTACTCATACCGTCACTGTTTCAGGCCCAGGGGTTTCCTCATAGCTATTTTTCACGCCAAATAGAGCTTCTTTTGAATCTCTTTTACAAGCTATCCCTTTATAGGACTCCCCGACCTTATGGAGTTTCTTTATGCCTAGGTCTGACTCCTTCAAAACAGACTTGACTGTCGAGTTATCTCGTCCGTTCAAGCTCATTAAGAATATGTGAACGGGCATCCACATTGGTGGTAGGTTATCTCTTTCTCGGACCATGTGGAATAATACGATAAAGGATCACTCTCTTTTCTTTTTGAATTCAGAAGAGTTTTCTCAGGTATAGGTTTATCACTTTTCCGGACCCGAGGGACTAAATTTACGGAAAAGGAACACCCGTTTTGAGCTTAGTTTTCTCTTTTTCGTGCTCTGGACCCAAACATGGAAAAGATTCTGAGTGTACTTTGTGTCTTTGTCATGCTCGTTAAACACTAAAGAACAAAGCAACGAGTTTATTGTTGTAAGCCCCATTTCTCGTAACCAAATGGATCTTTCCGAGTTATCTTGCTTTCCTTCACACTCGTAAAACTCAAGCTATCTTATGTTGTTCTGGAAGGAGTGTTGGGTAGGTGGTAAATTAACCTTTTTCGGACCTCCCTGACTAAGTACGAAAAAGGTGTGCCTTTTCTTCTTCGGAAGTTAAGAGAGTTCTTCTGTGGTTTGTTTTATACTTTTTCGGCCTTAGGAGACTAAATTGGACGAAAAAGGACCCCCTTGGAGTCTTCTTTGGATTTTTCAAACTCTCTAAATGTGAAAACACCGTTTGAGCATGTACTAGTTCGGGCTCATTAGATCCACGGATCAGTGTATCAAGCATTATTTTCCCATCTCTTCAAGCTTGTTAAAAAATGAAGAGGGAATTGAGTTTACTTTCCCGGACTCGTTAAAATTTAATAGGGAAGGTAAGGAAGAAGTTTTCTCTTGTTTTCAGTAATGGCAGCATGTCGTCCTTGAACATAGCACTCTTTGCTTTTCGATATCGATGTTTTAGTATACACTTGTGTTCAGCTATCAATTTGAGTTTCTTACTCCTCCTCTTGTCCATTATACCTAGGGAATCTGATCATGTCTCCTACATGACAGATAAGTCTAGTTTTTCTATCTATCCATTGTACGCTGCCTTGGGTCATCTCTGTGTTGTGATCACTGTTCAAGGACTTTACCCAATGTCTGATCTATAACCTGATTCCATCATTGTTATATCTGCTATCTATTTGTGTCTCCCTTCTTTTTCCCAGTTCCTTGTCACTCTTGTGATCCGTTGAAGGATCTGTTGCCTTCCTTATCACAGCATGGTTCATTTCAGTACTTCCTGATGACGAAGACCTAGATTTTTGACGATCGTACCTCTGGATTCACTTTTATCATTGGTGAACTCCTTTGCTTCAGTTGTCAATTATTACCTATTGGTTGACAAACTGTTGAATCCTCTCCATGTTCGACTTCTGCTTACCCTTATTCACATGGCTTGGATTGCACTGGTTCTTTGGGATCCTTTATGAAGACCTTAGTCTCTCACATATGGACTAAGTTGTGCAATATTATGTTTGATCTATCTACATAGCTTCCAGATCTTTGAAGACTCATCATTATTGTATATTGTGGATTCGATCCACCTTTGTAATATACGTGGTTTTTACCCATATCATATGATGTAATCAAATATTGTAAAGGAGCTAATGTTCCAGTAAATTGAACATAGCATCCTTAGATGTAACTTTGTATATGACATTACTATGCTTTGTTTTAGGTACTCTCTCTACTCCATTGGATTTCTGAGTTCTCCAAAGATGAATATTATAATGTATTTCGGCCATCGTTCCCCTCTAACCTCACACATTAGGGGGCATCTATTATACACTTGAATGGTACCTCTCCGTCCGAGTACCGAAATCCCTCATGTTGGCACACAAAAGGACACTTATGGATAGAGGTTTTCCCAAAGCACTATAGCTTGGCTTGTCATGAAATACATTCTTTCACCATCCAGCTAGTTACTTTGCCATTTTTTCCTATGTTGAGATGTATCTGCGACTATCCTTATATACAACTCGCACATCACTCGCGAGTCTCCTTTACAGCAAGTCGTGAGTCCATCTATTCACGGGTTGCGCTTATACATAGTCATGAATCATTCGCAGGTTGCTCTACTATAGACCCGCGAATGTGTCTCAACATTAAAATATAAAAACACTCACGCTAATGGGAGATTAGTTAAGTTATTTAACTTAATTTCCTTAACTGTTGTAACCTCCCTAACCTTCGAGAATTGCCTTATTTCACCCATATAAATACAGGCCTTGGGGAGGGTATGATTTACTTACACTTGGAGAGAAAATTTATGCTGGTGGAGTTTATACAGAAGTCTTTGGAGCAGTGAACTCAGAATCCTTTGGTTGCAGAGGAGTCCTTGTCTCAGGCATTGGGTTGTATCTGAACTCTTTCCATTATTGATAATAAAGAGATTACTTCTTCCATATGTGTTTCATGTGTATTGGTTTGATAATTATTTATGCATATGCATCTTATATGTGATTTATCTAACCTGGTTATACATATATGAATCATCTTGTATCTGGAAAAGTGTTTATTGACAGGTGAAAGAGGAGCAATCTTGAAGACTTTGGAAGTGGAACAGAGAAGAAGAAGATTAGCAAGGATCGACCTTCGTTTAACAAGTAAGTCCTTTTGATCTTCCTATTTCTTATTCTGCACTTTAGAAGTCAATTGTCTGCAAGTAATTGAGTATGTTGGTAACCCCAGACCTTAGGTTATTAGGTGTATAATCCTGTACAACACACGCAAGTGTTGTCTAATAGGCTTAGAATTGGGATACGTCTTAATCTCGTGTTCGACAATACGAGGGTCGACACCTGGAATTTCATCGTAAGACCAAGAAAAAATATCACGGAATTCTTTAAGCAACTTGGTGTATTCTTGAATCTCAGCATGGGAACATTCTGCCCCAATATAGACATTCTCTATCCTGCCAGGATCGCAAGAGATATTTATAGGAATCGTTGAAGATATGTTTTCCATGTTTCCATCAGCAATGGGACTAGGAGAGCTTAATGGAACCATTGAACTACCAACTCTCTCACTAAGAACCACCCTAAAGTCCTCATGCTCCATGAGGTCAAGCTCGAGAAGAAAGTAAGATCTATGATGGAGTTCCTCCCATGGTGGCTCAACTCCCAACATGGCCTCAATAATCGCTTCATCTGAAGGGAAAACATTATCAAGGCAGTCGTGCACCTGAGAAAACTGCACTACCCATGCCGGTAGCACATAAGGGTCCTCCTTCTCTATCCATGAAGAGGAAGGACTAGGCTCTGCAACACATTCAAGATTAGCTTGATAAGCTGCCATAGTTGTAGGCAACGACACGTCCATCACGATGGGCTCACTTGGAGTACTCGATGTAGGAAGAATCCAAGGATCTTCCATATGACTCATGCAAAAATACATTGATCTCATAGATGTCGAAGCCTCATCGAAACTAGACACTATTAAAAGGATCGGTGTAGGACAACTAAAACTTCCCATGAGGGATGGATACATGCCTACACCCACACTCCCAGTTGCTGGCTGAGAGTGCTCAACGATTGGGATCAAAGCTCCCGAAGATGTGGTAACTGATGGATTCTTGAATGATGTTTGATCAATCGTGACTATCTTCCCATTAAATGGAAAGCATACAATGCGAAATAGGGAAGAAGCTACGACTTGCATACTGTACATCCAATTCCTACCCAGCAAGAGATTGTAGTCAAGGGGTGCATCAACCACCTTGACCTCTATCGCAATGGTCTTCCCTCCCAAATAGACCTTAAGGGAAGGTAGGATCCTATGTAGCCTAAACAATATCCCATCAAATGCAGTTAACATGGTCACTGATTTAGACAACTCAGGGGAACCCAAACCCTTCCAACATGATAAAGACATCACAGAAGCGGCAACATCTTCGTCAATAACAGTGCACTTGATAGTCATGTTAAGACATTCTACATGAATCAAAAGAGACACATAGTAAGGTAAGTGAGGCTGAAGTCTTGCGGTTTCAAATTTAATCATAGAGGAAGAATTATCATCATTCACACCAAGGGCAGAAAGAAAATCCTTCCTTTGCAAAGGAAAACTCTGAAGCACTTCCAATGCAAACATTGCACAAGGAGTGTGGCCCAAATCCTCGACAACCAAATAGTTCTGGGCGGCTCAGGCATTAGGCTTGTGACCCGAATGCTTAAGGACTCCCTTAGGAATGCGAGGTGCAACTTCAGGTTTATCCACAGGTTTCCTAATATGCAAAGAAGACCCTGGAGAATTAGGTTCCTTTCCTAGGCTGGGTTGTGATGAACCATAGTCCTTCGCACGGGTCACAACTTTTGCAGCATGTATCATGTTAATGGAACCATGACCACTACCCTCCAGCGGATCTTGATCACCACTAGACTGATCATGGGTCCTCGATTTCATATTTTGATTGTGAGGTAAAGGGTTAGTCAACACAATTGGGCCCTGTGCCAAGAATCTTGAGGCTTCATCGATACGAGGGCACAAGTAAGTGAGGTGATCGTCCTTACACAACTTGCAAGGGAATTTAACCTTATGTTCATCTTGCTTGTCCCCCCTAGCATTATGGGCATTCTTGTTATTATTATTAGCATTCTCATTCCTATTCCCACCCTTATGATTATTCTTACCCTTCTTTTTATTTCGTCCAGGCTGCTAGTTACCCTTCTGGTCCGACGATTGTACTGAAAGCACACTTGTCGTTTGGGTGGGTTGAGACAAAGTCGTGGCATGTCCCGAAGCATATTGGTTGATTGACAATTGACTAACTTGTTTTGCAACCGAATCTGTAGGTTTAGCACTCGTACAACCCACAATGCCATTGGCATGTGGTCCAGGTTTAACTTTGGGGTCAAAAATAGAATGTGGAGCATTGGGAATGATCTCCTATAACAAACCGAACTGAGCATAAATCAAATCCAGTTCCTGCACCCTAAAAATGGCTTGTTCATCATTCTGCACTCTGGATGTAGAAACATCCTTCACTATATACGACAATAACGACTTAAGGAACCATTCAGGGAGGAATTCTGGTGGTATAAAGGCTTTAATTAACCTCTTCAATCTATGCCACTCTTTTATATGATCCAAGATATGGGTGCCTTTATCTTGCTGAAATTTCAATAAGAGTTCAGTACAAATGTCATAACACACTAGTAGATGGAATTGGTTAAGAAAAGTCATCGCTAGGTCATCGAACAAAGCGAATGCCCCCCTAGGTAGCTCTATATACCATTTCATGGCAGGTCCTGTAAGGGTGCATTGAAACAATCTTAAATGGATTGAGTCCTAGTGTAAGGAATTTAAAGAGCACCATAGGTGAAAGGTAGTAACATGTTCACTTGAATCCTCTCCCAGTTTTCCTTCGAACTTGGGTATGTCTGAGGGAAGCTTTGTAGGGATAGCCGGCCAAGCTGGGTCATGAGCTACAGGATCGTTCGTCAATATTGACAAGTCAAGAAGATTCAGTGTTGCGAGGAAAGGGAGCCTAGGATGATGAGGTCAATGGATCGACCCCTAATAATTCTGATTCACATAGGTATGATTACCACCATGGCCTTGGCCATAGTTCCCTCCTCCCGTTTGACCCATATAGGGTGGCATGGAAGCACCATAGTGTGGTGTACCTTGACTATTTGGAGCTACAAAGCCATAATTTGGAGAGTAAGAAGGTTGTTGATATCTTCCCCCATAAGGTGAAGAACACTATCCATACTGCATCCCATAATAAGGTCCATAAGTCATCGCATGGGATGTCCCATGAAACACTTCGTAAGTAGAAATATACATTCCGGAAGTAGGAACATAGGTGCCGGAAGTAGGAATATACATTCCAGAAGTAGGAATGTGACCTCTAGAAGTATGAACATGACCTCCCGAAACAACGGGTGGTACATGAAGCTAAGACACAATCGATCTAGTAACCACAGTACGGACATAACTCGTAGCAACGTTCCGGCCTGAAGGACCACGTGAATGAGGTGGAGGGTGAACATTCAAAGAACTAGGGACATAGGATGAAGGGATCTATGTAATTATGTACATGCTATTCCCTATAGTCACTCGTCTTAGATCTGGTATCCTAATAGGATCACTAACCCTAGACCTAGGAGGAATATGTGATGTAGCTTCCACCGCTGGGATGGAAGGTGCAATGTGACTAGTGCTCCCAAACCTCTCCATATGGTAAGTAATGAGAGTGCCCCCAGGCATAGTGTTAGGCTCGAACTCGGATTCGACATGAAATTCCAAATCATGTGTGGGAAAACCAGACATACCATAACTACCATAACTAGTGCTCGCGGGTTCAAAATGAGTCTCATCATCCTCCGGAATTCCATACCGGCGAAGTGTCAATGGGGAATCAACCCTAGAGTAAGTAGGTATATCATGAAAGGTTCCTATCTCAGAAATCATAGGACCTAACTTAGTCAAGTCAAGTGAAGGATCATAGTTAGGAGTAAACTCCCCATCTTCCACATGAATGGGAGAAGGTGGTTCAGGAATACCTTCTATATGGTCTCCCATGGTGTGTGAATCAATGTGCGAAGTAGTTCACCTGGACTATTTATTTCTCACTCCCAAAGGAGGAGGATATGTAGAAGGTGGAAGTCCTGCTAATCGACGAGAATGGCAAGCAGCCACACCCAAATCCACAATGACTCAAAAAATATAAAATACTCTCTATCTACACAAACCCTAGGAAACTATCGTGCATAGAGAAATCACCAATAAAATCTAAATCCAAACACAAGAAATGAAGGGTAGGATAAGTGAGCTCCCGAATGAAGCAGGTATGTGTCTCTTAGGAGAGGCTTGAGACTCCATACACAACAAGCGGAGGTACGCAGCCAATTATTGTGGCCCTCATATTCAACGCATAAAGCGACTGTGCTGTCTGACCCCAACCTGGTAGGGACACCTACAGAATAACCCCTGCAAAGTACCCCCTCGATATCCTAGGTAAGGCCACTAAGGTCACCTCAATATAATCAATGCTCAGGTGGAAAGTCGTAAGCGGTATTGACCGTATGGGCAGGGTATCAAATCCTGAAACTCTTGAAAGAGCCCTTAGATACGAATACAATCCTGGAAATATCTCTGGTGCTACTCAGTTATGACTAGGGGTCATCCCAATCAATAACCGCTCACACAGCCTTGTGGTTAACTCCCTTTTGAGAGGAGGATCCTGAGAAACAATAACCGCTCACTCACCTAGACAAACACATACATGTTGTTGTTTAGTGGTCTTGGAGAATTTACTCACAATGAACTATTCCAATACCCTAAAACCTAATCTTGTTGGTGAACCCTATCAAATAAAAGAGTGTAGTTCATTTTAATTAAGCGTTGATTTTAATTGGCTTTATTACTCAAAAGAGGGATATGGCCATGCAACTAATGGTGTTATGACACAACATGAAGTAAAATGCACACCTAAAAATCAATGCAAATGCATTGTGTCCATGAAAATAGGGTATGCTACTATGTGAAATGCACAATTTTCTTCAAATTATAAATGAAATCATTCCTATATGAAATCCTGACTAATACTCCAAAGCAAATCTAGTGCAAGTACTATGCAAAATGCAAAATGCAATGCATGATGATAAGCAAATATTTTTGGATTTTTTGAAATAAGATGAGATATAAAAAGAAAAAGAATGATTCTACAACCCCCAGACTCTACAAGCACACTCAAGCAGCACTCAAGCAAAGCACTAAGGTAAAAGAAGTCTAATGCACTAATCCCAAAACAAAAAATAAAAAATGCAATGACAAGAACATTCTTAAAAAATAAATTTACCCTAAAAAAATGTCTCTAGTCAGAAATAGAGGTGTATACAGACACTGGAAGTATCAAAGGAGACTCAACAATCCTCAAATTCACCCAGCCACCATTCAACTTCCTCTAAAAGGAAAAACTAAGGACATACGCGACCGTTCACATTAAACCCACATGTGTACGTGGAAATGGCAGAGAAACCCGCGTATATATGTGACTGTGAGTTCAAAACTCGTGTACAGGAAGAAAGGTGCATAAAAATAAAGGCAAATAGACAAGCTGCGACAAAATTCACACCAATTAGGAACTACCAGGAAAACATGCCCCCAGACCCGACACAGAAACAAGAGAAAAAGAGCAATTCAAAGTCATTGAATGCCGATAGAAAACCCCCAAAGGAAAACTACTAGGAACTCCCTAGCAAAGTCACCAATTTTATTACAGAGAGAAATTCCTATGGCTTGGGGTACCACAATAGACATATTGACTCTAGAAATCAATCCTTTCCAATATGCAATAGAAATTAAATATCTAACACTAAAGGATCAGACCTCATACCTTATTCCGGACGGTTGAAGTAGATCCCCGTTGAGCTTTCCAACTTCATCTTGAACTGGTAGATTACTTCCTCAACAACAAGTAAACAATACAAGCATACTATATATATTGGTGTTAGATCTATTCTAGCATATATAATCAACAATGTATAAACATTTGAAAAAATCCATGGATAAAATATTCATTCAAACATACATTATTGGACAAGAAAATATATTTCTATTAATATAAAATAATAGATTACAATGGATACAACCTCTGTCGACACGTCTATGAATCAGAGAAACTGAATCCCCCACTTGGGCCTCCACCACGTCAATCCTCCATCTCTCGATAGCAAGCTCACAAGCAAAAGGAAAGCTTGGGAAGAACACAAAAGTGCCCCAAGGGACAAAGGGATGCAGACTCAAGCACAAATTCCAGCAACAATGGACTATAGTTTCCTTTCTCTCAATTCTCTCATATGCCTTCAATGTACCATAGAGTTCCTTATATATATTTTCAAAGGGGTAACGAAAGGTCGAATCCGAGCGATATCAAGGCATAGGGAAGGCTAGGAGTCAAGTGAGTCGGACCCATGTCATGGAAAACTCCAAAAGGATTTGGATTATGCACACATCCCGATGTACACAGTTTTAGGGGTCAAACCCACATATATACGCGATTAGGGGTTTAAAAGTCGCATGTATCATTTTTCACATGTTTTAAGGGATGGTCAAGGAAACATCAAAGGACAAAAAATGGTACAAGGGGTATAAGGAGTTTGTAGAGGGACAGGGGAAGGCCATACAAGTGTGATTCACCTGGAGTGGTAAAATCAACTATAACAAGGTTGTCCTAAAGATAATTTCACTACACCATTTATTGATCAAATTTTCGATGAGTGTGCGAGAAGCAAGGTATTTTATTTTATGGATGGGTTTTCTGGATATAATCAGACACAAATTAAACCCGAGGATCAACATAAGACTGCATTTATTTGTCCTTGTTATGCATATCGAAATATTCCCTTCAGCCTTAAAAACTTCAGAGCTACATTTCAGTGGGCCATGACCTTGCTCTTTCATGATCTTAAAATGATTATTGAAGTATATTTGGATGATCAAGCTACTCACTCTCGTTTGATAGTGCGTCATCCTTATCATTTGCGATTATTGTTCTAAATATGTCATCATTATCAAGTTCATTTAAATAATCATAAGTGTGTCTTTTGCATGAAGGTTTTCCATTTACTAGGATTCATCGTATCCAAGGAGGGTATTCAAGTCAATCCATTGAAGGTTGAGGAAATACTTCAATTGTCTCCCCCACGTATCATTCAACATCTTCAATGTTTACAAGGAATGGAGATCTTCTTACGAAGGTTCGTGGTTAACTTCACCAATTTGAATAAAGGTTTCATGCATTTGTTGAAGAAGGACACCCCTTTTTACTGGGATGAGCAAGCCCATGAGTGTTTCGATTCCTTGAAGGAAGCCTTAGCAATGGCGCCTGTGCTTAGTCCACCAGACTATAGCCATGAATTTTTTATTTATGTGGTCACATCTCAAGAGATGATTGGTATGGTATTGGTTCAGGAAGATGAGGATATCCATGAGCATGTCATATATTATCTGATCCGAAACCTGATTGATACGGAAATTTGTTATTCCCATGTTGAGAAGCTAGTCTTAGCCATCGTTCATGCGGTTTAGCATTTGAGACATTACATTCTCCTTCACCAAACTTTGGTCGTAGATCACATCAATCCATTTCAATTTTTCCTCACTATAAGGATGATTGGGGGAAATTATAATAAATGGATTATGATTTTGCAAGAGTTTGATCTCAAATTCATTTCGACGAAATCGAAGAAATCATTAATCTTTTCATAGCTCATATCAGATTTCCTAATTTGGAGGAAGAGGAGTTTTATGAGGATTATTTTGTTGATGAACATATCTTCCTCATCTCGACTATGGACCCTTGGTACAGGGATATTATCATGTATTTACAAACATTAAAGGTCCCTAATCACCTCTCACAGGAAAAGCAGCGACGACTATGTCACGTAGCAAAGAACTACCTCATAGTGGATGATACTTTGTACTACCGTGGGGTTGATTCCATTTTACATCGTTATTTAACTCATGCTGAGGCTAAGGTCATGCTTAATGATTTCCATGGAGGGGCAAGTGGTGGTCATTTATCTTGGATTTCTACAACCCAAAAAATATTAAGAGCGGGCAATTTTTGGTCATCCATCTTTAAAGATTGCATTAATTCGGTCAAGAAGTGCCACCCTTGGTAGGTGTTTGCATGTAATATGTGCTCACATCCCACCCCTTTGCATCCTATTGTCAGCGCTAGTCCCTTCACCAAGTGGGGGCTTGATTTTATGGATTGCAACTGAGCTTTGTATGGGGGCACCATCATATTATTGTGGATGTCGATTACTTCACAAAATGGGTAGAGGCTATGCCCATAGTTAGATTTGATGGTGAGACAACTGCGCATTTCGTATTTAACCAGACTATCACCTGATTTGGCATTTCAAGAGAGCTTGTCATTGACCATGGTAGACAGTTTTAGAACAAAATGATGGAAGAGTTGTCTTTGAAATTAGGATATAAGCGACACCACTCCTCTTCTTATTATCCTTAAGTGAATGGGTAGGTTGAAGTAGTGAACAAGTCACTTAAGTCCATTCTCCAACGAACCTTCGCATAGAGCAAGAATAATTGGCATATCCTGTTGTATCCTACTTTGTGAGCCGATAGAACCGTGATCAATACTGCCACTAGTTTTTCTCCCTATTAGCTTGTGCATGGGGTGGATTCAGCATTACCAGTTGAATGCGAAATCCCTTTTTTGAAGCTAGCTATGGAGCTTTTACCAGAGGATTCCGCATTGGAAGAGCATTTGGTCCACTTGGAGAAGCTGGATGAGCAACTTTTAGATTCTTTAGCAGCTCTTGAGGTTAACAAGGGTCATGTTAAGGTCCAATATGATAAGTTTTCCCATCCTAGGAGGTTTAGTGAAGGTGACTTGGTCCTTTTGTGGGATCAAGCTAACAAACCCTCGGGGGAAAGGAAAGTTTAATTCTATGTGGCATGGTCCTTATGTGGTTAAGCATGTCTTAGAAAAAGGTGCCTATGAGTTGGTTGATTATGAAGGGACAGCCTTGGTGGAGCCTAGAAATGGGATCTATCTCAAAAAATACTATGCATGATCTTTAGCCATGGCTGATTTTTGTATATTATTGTACATTTTTTCATTGCATAGTTAGGTTTTCTTGTGGTGATTGGTTTTTTTTATTAGCTTTCATTTGTTATGGAAGATGTCGATGGAATATTCCATTTACATAGGATTCACTGTTTGTTCTAGCTGCCACACTCAAAACTCAGCTTCAGCTGCTTGGGTGATCTATACTCCTACAGGTCAAGTGTTGTCTTCAGGAGGTGTATGTTTATGGCCTCGGTCAAAAAAATTTGTTGAATATAGTGTCATCATTGAGTTATTGCAGGATGTTATTTCACATGGTGTTCTTTCTCTTGAGGTACGTCTTGATTCACAGTTAGTGATTTCACAACTTAATGGCTTGTATCGTATTAGGGATCCAACATTATTATGAAGATTCTTATAGGTTAGATTGCTAGAACGACAATTTGACAGTATAACATGCATTCATGTTCCAAGAAATTTTAATCAAGTTGTTGATTCATATGATAAATATGTGTTATATTTGCATTTGTTTAATAAAGTATAAGCATTTTACAAACACATTTTACACATGTAAATCTAATAATAATCAATCATCATAAATATTTTTTATTAAGTTCAAAAATGTGATGTCATAATACATAACTATCATATACAAAATTGGGGCTTTCGAGCCACCACAATATACTACACGGTCATACAAAAAATATGCACCTAGGTCTCTAATCCTGAGGTGGAGGAGGGCGTTGATCATGGCAGCACACCACAGCTCTAGCTAGCCGATGAAATAATCGAACCCATGCCCCTAGTACTCCAACCACCTGTTGCTACATGGCCTCAGGAAAGTCCTCGACTTGCACCATGGGTACTCTTAGTGTCAATCGAACAAAGTTTGTGTGAATTCTCTAGAGTGTCTACTCTGTATCTGCACCCATGATCTCATCGCCTCTTCCCCTCCATCGATGACGAGGAAAGACATCTGGCCATTGTGGTCCTACATATGCATATACATGACAGAGTGTCACTATGTGTCGTCACACCAAAAACATGTCATTTGATTTCATATATCAAAAAACACAAAAATTAAATAATTCAAAAATTATAATTTGGTTTGGGATTCATTACCTATGTCTCCATAAGCCACTCTTGGTGGTAGGGGCATGTCTGGGTTGCCACGGAAGTCTTTCCCTACATAGGGATAGTCATATATGGAGATGAGATGTCTCTTCCACCATAGAAAGAACTCTGTTGGGTAGGGGTTATCCACCCTTCCACCTCCCACTCTGGGCATGACATTAGCCCAGCGTCGCTAAGCTAGATCTTGGAATCCATGTGGAGCAATGTCTACTATAGGGATTATCCCTGGCACTCACTCAAAAAAGAATGTGCTTAGTATGCTTCCAAACCTGAAGTTTTGCACCCTACCCATCTTGCAGTCACTGAGTTGTTGTTTCATGTTCCTTAGCAGTATAGTACTCCAGTCATATATTGTAGTCTGCATACACTATACTGCATAGAACATCATTGGCTGTGAGGCCTAGTGGAGTGATGCCAAACCTGCAATCCTACCTAATGCCAATAGTATGGCTTTCAGCCCCAGAATTTGAATCGAGTTTTTCAGGATTTGACTCCCAACCTTCTCTTTATTGGGAAGGAAGTGCACAACTATGTAGTCATCTATAGTTAGCTTCCCTCCTGTCCCACAATATCGGAGGTTCACCACCTCCCCTCGTCGAGACAAACCTATGATGAAATATATGTCCTCAACCTCAATCCTCAGTGACATCCCACCTATCTGAAAGGTTTTAGACTCTGGATCCTAGTAATATACTAGTAGCTCGAGTAGTCTTGGATTTTCCCTCAAGATGCTAAGACACAAAAAAATTGTATAAACCGCATGCCCATAATTCTTGTTGATCCATGAGGCCAGCCTGAACAGCTTCCTAAACATCACCATGTTCTCTCTCTCTCTCCACTCTAGTACCATCCTACATAGAAAATACAAATGCTAATCATTATTTTCCCATAAAAACCATGCTCACAGCCCTATGCACAATTGTCTACAAAACAACTATGTACATACACGGTTTTCACCACATTTTTCATGTATGGCTATCCCTATATGCCAAAAAATGCCTGATATCCGTGTGGGCCAAAATGCTCAAGTCGGGATGGCCTAAAAATTTAATTTGACAATGAAAATTTAAAATTTTTACATGAAAATGAAGGGGAGGGGCAAGGGAATTTACCTGGATCAAACGTGGAGGGATTCCACCAAACGATGCTCCTAGAATTCACTTCTGAAGTTATGGACTCAAATGCACTATGGTGGGTAAAAATTCAAAATGGTATGAAAGTTTTTAAATTTTCTCTATTTTATAGAAAAAAATTGAAATTTGTACCCACTTTATATAGTTTTTAACCATTTCTAACCATTTTGGACCGTTTGAACTAATTGGATGTTGTAGGAGCCCGTTTTGATTATAGTTTGACCGTGTCTTTGACCCATTCATTCCTATTTCAGGTATTACGTATAAACTGGCACATAGGTTAGGATTTCACATCTGCTTTCATTTTGCATGGCCTTATGACTGTTTCATCTAAACCCTAGGTACGAACCCATTTCATCTTGTCACGAAACCTTCATGTTGCTTTTAGAAGTGACATTATGTGTATGGTAGAGCATTCCCATACATGGGTACCCTAGTTAGATCATGTATTTCATTTGGTTCCCATGAAGACATTTCTCCTTTAGGGTTTGAGAGTCCTTTGTATAGTACCACCATGTTTTTGAGCAAGAGCCTCATACTCCTCTTGAACTTTATGCTGGCCATTCCCCTGGGAATCCCTTGTATATGTCAAGTTGTGATTTCATTATAATGAGTTTTTCTTGCCTTATTGAGCCTTATACCAACTTTCCCAACTTTGATTATAAGCCATATAGTCTGATATTCTCTCATGTCTAGCCAAGCAGATCCTTTTTACATATATTTTGTGGCTTGATTCCCCATTTTTTACCGGGAGGGGACCTTTCCCCGAGTGTCATTATCCTGCACATACTTCCTTGCATTAAGAATAGGTATGTTCTGCTACTTGGAACTAGTTTTCTTTCTCCCATGACTCGTCTTCTCCTAGATTTGTAACTATAAAGCACTTTTATTCTTTTTCAAGCTTTTCAAAATATCTGAAAAAAGTACAAAAAAACAAAAAAACAAAAAGCCAAAAAGGAAAAGATGTTATCTTTGGCAGCAGTCGAGTCATGTATCCTTCGAACATAGCATTATATATCACATTCATTGGTTGGGTTATTAGTTTTAATTTAGGAGTTGTACTCGTTACTTTGATTTTATCTCCACCGACTGGTTAAGCTTCCAGTCCCTATGGAGCCTCTGCTAATGCCTCCTATGTCACAAAGATGTCCTAGTTTGCATATCAAGTCCATGTTACCTACCTTCAGTCACCATTTTCCTTTATTCTCTTGTTTGAAGGAAGTTGAAGCCTGAGTCAACCATTCCTCAATTGTCTTGAATTTGTATGCCGACCATTCTCGATACAGTTACTTTTTCATGCACATCTTGTTCGATTCCTTCCAAATTATACATCGTTGTTGAGTACCTCATGTTGGTTGATGGGGAATGCCTTAATACCCTCCTTCTAGTGGATTCCATCCTATTGACTTCAGATCATTTATTCTGGGATAGGATTCTAGAGTTATTTGAGTGCCTTGAGACTGACAGTTATTAGTGGTAGGTTCTCTTGCCATCACTACAACAAAAACTGGATTTAGCGCTAGATTTTAGTGTAATTTTTTCCCAATTGTGGTGAACAATCCGGCGCTAAAACTGGTGCTATTGTACATTTTCGTAAAACACCGTCTATTGCATATGTTTTTCCGTCCTTTTTAACATCCATTTTTGCATCCATTTTTGCGCCCAATTTTTTGCATCTAATGTTATGCCTTTATTTGCGCCCAATTTTACAACTTCTATTGCATCTTTTTTTGTGTCCTTTGTTACATCCTTGTTTGCACCCAGTTTCATGCTCATTTTTGCATCCAATGTTGCATCTTATTTTGCTCCTAGTTTTTCATCAAGTCTTGCACCCAATTTTGCACCATGTTTTACATAAAATTATGTGTCCAATTCTGCATCTAGGTTTGCATCCAATTTTAGGCCCAATATTGCGTCTAGTTTTGCATCCAAATTTACTTATAATGTTGCATCCCCATTTGCATCTAATTTTGTATTGTTTTACGTCTTTTTTTGTATCCATGTTTGTGCCAAATGTTCCATCTCATTTTACGTCATATTTTGCATCTAGGTTTGTACCTAGTGTTGCATCCCGGTTGATGTCTTCTGTTGCATCTATGTTTGAGCCCAATTTTGCACCTAGTGTTGCGCCTAGTGTTGTGCCTAGTTTTGCGCCCATGTTTGTATCTAATATTACATCTAGTTGTGTGTCCAATGTTGCATCCCATATTGCATTCAATATTACGTCTAGTTTTACATCCAATGTTTTGTCCCATCTTGCATCTAAAATTGTGTCTCGTTTTAAGCTTTTGTTTGCGCCAAATGTTGCTTCTAGTTTTGCTGCTGGTGTTACACCCAGTTTTGTGTCCATCGATAGACCATATTTTATGCTCAATTTAATGTCCAATTTTATGTATAGTTAGGAATCCACTTTTTTATCTATTGTTGCGTCTAGTTTTGGACCTATTATTACATCTAGTTTTGAGTCATTAATTGTGTCTAGTGTTGAGTCTCTTTTTGCATCCAATTTTGCGTTTAGTGTGACATCCATTTTTGTGTCCACATTTGCGTCTGACATAAGGTTGGATTTTGCGTCCACTTTTGTGTTTGGTGTGACCTCCACTTTTACATCATGTTTTGCATTTAGTATTGCGTCTAATATTGCATCCATCTTGCACTACTACATTTTTTACCTTTAGAAATACATTGCAATATCATTAGGGCATGGAGGAATCGAACCACCAATCTCCTGCTTGTAAAGCAGGTGCTCTTCCATTGATCTAGCACCCTTTAAGAATCAAGAAGAGGAGAAATATTAACACATAGATTTCATCATTTTTAATTCTAATAAAAGACAATAAGATCCAAAGACAAACATGCTTAAAATCCAATTTATTTTTCCAAACACACTAATAAGCAAAAAAATATATCGTGCTCAGGCAACAAAATATCCTAAACAATTACGCAATCTATTAAAGTGGTCCACAAAAGGGTCTTAGAGAACAACATAATGTATCGATTCATATCTAATAACCTAAACTTGATATGGGCAAAGAATAAGGGATGTGTTTAAGAAAAAGTTGTAGAATCCAACTGAGGATGTGTGTGTTGCTACATAAATGTTGTTATTCATTGATGGTGTGATTTTGTTCAGCAGGGATGTTAAGAGAAGAACTCATGAATGGTTACTAAACGAATACACCTACTATGTGCATCATACATGATATAATGAATATTTTAACAATGAACACCAACAAAGACAATTTATATTAGCAACAAAATTATTAGCCAAGGGCACATGCTATTGTGCACATGTGACTACAATATGATATGCAAGTACATGAAGGTATATGTGTGCCTAAATAGAGATATATTCATACACATTCAAATATATATCCATATTCTATGAAAGAAAAATAATATAACAAAGCATATAGAAAAATTAAAGATAAGTGTAATATTAATGGGATAAGATATTCAATGTCAGCGACCATAATATATCAACTATATTTCAAGTTGGTGAGAAATAAATTTAAACAACCACATTGTTCCCAAAAAAAGCCAACTATTCACAAAAATAAAAATAGCCATTCACTTAAAACCTTCGAACTTGTACATTTAAAGTTTGACTAAGAATGTTAAGTGTCATTGACCTTGATTTCCTTTCTTGAATTTGATTTTTTTAGCTTGTTCACTTTTTATGCCCATTATTGAATAAAAATAAAAAACACAATTGCATAATTCAATTGGGATTACGTATTTTGGTACAACTGTCTTATGAGAAGTTACAATAGGGAAAGGCCACAGGAAATTCTTACATATCCCCTGTTTCCTGCCCAGAAATATTTTGGAAATCACAATAGGTATGAAACACCCATGAAATCACTACTACATTTCGACCAAAAATTCGACGGCTGTATTGTCGGATTTTTGACACTTCCCTATCGCATGTACGACACTATGATTTTTTTTAAGCGTCGGTGGATTTTAGTTGGTTATCCGACATATTTCCAATCCGTCAGTTAAGCGATAGCTCAGTTTACCGTCGGTTAAATGTAAATCATCGGTTATCTGACATCTAATTCATATTAAGATTTAAACTAAGCTTTCGCTTAAACGACGATAATGAAAATGTAAGCGTCGGTTAAGCAACGGTGGAGAAATTTTTTTTTATAAAAAAACTACACTTATAGGCCGACGCTTCTACAGTGAAACCCGTCGCTTAACCGGCGGATTATGAAAACGTAAGCGTCAGTTAAGCGACGGTGACAAAAATTTTCAAAAAACATTTACACCTATAGGCGTCGCTTAACTGACGAGTTATAAAAACTTAAACGTCAGTTAAGCGACGGTATTGTGTTTTTTTTTTTAAATCACCTACAGGCCGTCGCTTAACCGACGGCTATAAGTGTTTAAAAAAAAAATACAAATGCTAGATTAGTGGAGACACACCTTGATGTTTGTATAGATTGTGAAATTACTACAATAAAGCGAATGTTGCTAACAAAGTCAATCAAAATTATATCTTGAAAAAAAATCAAATGCAATGGCCAAACGTATGTGAATAAACACTTCAATGACATAGGCAACTTCCAAGTTACTTTTGTTTTCGCAAAGTGTAAATGATTTCACACTAATGTCAAGAACAAAGTGTGCACAGGGGCAGACCATGCAAATAGAAGGAATTGATAGCACAGGGGGCAGGGCCATCACATGCCAAGGAAAAAGGTGCCTCCGGCTGGCTTCTGCAGAGACTTATCACCATAGGTTCTTTGAACTGATCAAGAAAGAGGTCGATGACCTAGAGAACAAGGTTCAAACGAAATGAAGTGAGACCTCCACTAACAAAATTGAGGATATTCAAGAAACAGGGACTCAAAATACCTGAAAATTGCAGACAAATATTGACATATCAAAGCACTTATCACATCTGCAATGGAAGAGAGAGAAGCTCGGAACAATGAAATCCTCCAAAGGTAGACCAGCTACATCATAAGTATGAGAGCCTTATTAATGTCATTTGGGGATCTAAGGCAGGCAGTGAGGAGGCAGGGGAAGCTGGGGACACCATAGCAGTAGGAGAAGAGGAAGAGTGTGAGTGAAAAACAGAGGAAGAACAGGTAGAAGAAGCTGCTAGGGCTTCATAGGGAGAGCCATCTCCTCCACTCTGACTCAATATGGATCATGACTCTATGTAAAAGGATTAAGCTTCTGCTCTTCTAGGTCATGCTGTTTTTTAAATCCTAGATATGCATGTCATCATAGAACAGACCTTATGAGGTCAGTGTCTAACCATAGGTTGAAAGCTTTAATTTTCAATTTTCGTATATCAGTAAATTACTAAATACCCAGAGGTGTAGAGGCAAATCATATAACAATTCATATTATTTTTTAACTGTAGACCAGTCTCCCTCAGGAGCTACCTACATCATGGACTGCTTGTAAGTTTTACATTACAGAATTAATATATGGATTAACTAATTTATAAAATTAGCTTTCAAAGTTTTAAAAGTAAAATAGACCCATGCATTAATGGAAGAAAATTGCTTATAAGACAGTAGATCCTTTGGTCCTACTGTTTCATTTGTATGTCACAATCTGCTACTTGTAAACCATAAATAAATAAAAAATACATATTAATAAACAATAGCATAATACAGGTTGAGCACAGACAGCCTGTAATGAACCAAACTGGTTCATCAACTAAATATTCAAAATAAATAGGATAAAGGGAAGAAATCCACATACGATATAAAATATATGTGTGATTATGTATGTGTTGTTTTACAAGAGCACTCAAGATGGTATAAATCACTGTGTTTATGACAGCGAAGGGTTGTCCCTTAGGTTATTGGATTATCATTTAAGTTATCATGTATTGTTCTTTATAAATTTATGTATGTTACATTGGCTCCCCCTTCAACCCTTCAAGTTTGCTTTGTCCTCAAAGCATAGCCTGGAAAAGTCTACATCTTGTTCTTACCTGTAATGCTTTTACTTTGTTCTTGAGACTATCATGGTTGAAGAGACTAAAAGGTACGATCTTGAACAGAACTGTTGCATAGTGAAGGGGTCGTCCCTTACCCATTTTGTTTCCAATCAATGTTTCTTTATTGATAAGTTCTAGCTTTTTCTATTTTGTCTTCTTGTTCTATCTTTCTTGATTTGTGAAAGTAGGCTTTGACAATGATTCTTTGGGCAATAAATTTCTTCATCTTTCACTATGTTGTACTTCTGGATTGTACTATTGATAGTTTCCTATTTCACGTTTTACATGCTCAACTTCTTGAGCAAGAATATTTTCCCAATATTTCCCTATTTCTAAAGGTTTAAAAAAAAAAAAAAAACAAAGTCACCAATTTATCGTTAATCCCCTATTGTGTTCCTCAAACCATATGAACCAATCATGTGTAGCACCTTCTAGGTACTATCATCTCATGGTAGCACATCTGAATATATTTGTCAGTTTCAGTAAATCCAAGTTATGCACAGCTTCACCTATTATATTTACCAGCTTCACTTGTTATTTCTAGTGGCATGGCTTCAATTAGACTTCTTCTACTATCTTAGGTAGGTGCACAAAGTGTGAAAGTTCACAAAAATTAAAAAAATAGACCTCTTCATTTAATTCTCCACACTTTTAATTTAAAGTGCACCTTACTATACTTTTCAGACTTAAAAGGGTTAAGGCCACCTTTAATAAATATATATATATATATATATATATATATACACTCCTCTCCTACTTTATTTGGTTCCACCTGTAATAAGGGTCGTAGTTTGTAATGGTCTTTTATCATCGGTTCCTGGACACAGCTTTATGGAACATTTGCATAGTCAACCTCCCTTCTAATTCAACTCAATTTAAATATAGTCCTAAATTAACAGATTTTATTGATTTTTCATCAGCTTTAAATAGTGTAAAAGGTAAGTATTATCGTCTTCATCTGTGCTCAGAATTTTCTAGTTGAGTTGCTTCATGACGGCACAATTTAAGCTCAGACACGACTGTTCAGCCCATGGTGGAGATGCAAACTCTGGGTCATGATTGTACTCAGAGAAATGGTGAATATGTATGTGACGGTTGTGTTTTGTTCGCATGCATTTTGCTGCTGGCATAATTTAATTGTCATGTCCACTCCATGCCTTTTCGGCTCTTAAACTGCACAATGCTTTCCGCAACATGAAGTCTACAGTGCAAGGGCTTTGGCAATGATGGATCTACTGATGTTGGGATATTATATTTTTCCATGCTTTCCTAAGGGCATAATAATTACTCAATGGTGATCAACAAATTTTTCTAAAGGCTTCCAGATTTATACGTGGATTTGTCTCTTCACCCTCTGTTTAAACTGTAATGTCTGCTATGTTATTTGAATCAAGAATTCCTGGCATGTCCTTGATTTTTCTGTTTTGTTCTTCAAATTTGCAACAGAACCTTTATGATATAGGATATAAAATATATTTCTGTAATAATGTATGTGTTGTTTTACAAGACCACTCATGACAGCATAAATATCTTTGTTTGGTCAGAGTTAAAGGGTTGTGTCCCTTCAGTAATTATTATTATTAGTAGTAGTAGTATGTAATCATATTTATATATTTATGTAAATTACACAATCAAATACCATGGTATCATGTTTTACCTTCGTAAAACTACAGAACTTACAAACAAGGCTAGCAACCAAACCCCAAGCAATAATTGAGTACTGTTAAGATCTCATTGCAAGTCCATATTAGATTCTTTTACTTCCAATCTTTCACATAATCATGATGACCACAAATAATAAATAACTCAACAAACACTTTTTAAGGAGCACCACATCTGCTTTGATCAAACTAAAATCTTTACATCAAGCTATCATTGTTCCTCCCACCTTATTAGGGAATCCATAGAAATAGAAAAGAACCCAAACAATTTAAATCAAGAAGATGGCTATAAAGTGAGCCCTTAATCCACCATCTAGGCCATTAGCTTATTTAAATTATGTCACCTTGGCCTCCCCTAACACACCCCCCGCAAGCACTTAATCCGTTGTGTAGGCCGTTAGCTTATTTAATTCCAGTCACTGTGTCGGCCGTTAGATTAACATCACCCCCTACCCTCAATCAATTATATATGTCTCTCGTGATTTTTTCATTCTTTGCCTCACTCCGTTATGACAACACAACAACTTTGAATGCCTAGGGAGATTCTATCTAGCCTGCCAAAACAAGGAGCCTAAATGTTTAATTTCTATATATTTTGAAGTCTACACAGACTGCCTATGCACAAAGCTTTAAGCAGTCTGCTTACATTAGCAACCTTAATCCCTCCAGATACTCCAATAATAGAAGGACATATGTTTTTTCTTTATTAGGTTTATCAATTATGTTTGATTGGGGGGGGGGGGGTGTGTTCTATAACCCAACAAGATTGAAATCCTAAAAGACATGTTTCAAACATTCACCTCTCATGGGCCATGTAACCTGCACAAGCAATATTTCAAAAGGATGAGAGCAAGTGCAATTCCTTGGAAAATTTGGAGTGGATTCTACTGGCTAACTGCACCCATTTCATGGTAATATTCGTCTCAAGCAGAAGGGCATGCTTGTCCCCACGCTAATCAGAAGCATTACCAAAAAGGTAAGGCACATCAAATAGGATTTGAGCATGTCTTGCATCAACAAGCATGTATTATAGAAACCTATTAGACAATGAACAATGCGGCACAAAGAATAGATAATTGTAAAAAAGGATTCAACAAAAGCTCCAGCAGCCTCTAGTCAAACTAAATAAGCACCTACCTGAAAAGAAAATACTGAAATTTATTTATGTTTAACGAGTGTATTCTAGAGTCTAGTGGCACCTTATTGACATCTTGATTTGCTGAAAAGTGTTTATGGCTATGAATTTCTGAGAAGCATCATTTCAAACTAAGAGGAATTCACCCTGAAAGGCTGATTAAGGACTAGAAGTTGAACCATCGCTTTAGAAAAATTGTCAAGTTCTTTCTGAAACGTTTATTGTATATGTTCCCAAGCAATGAGAAAACCATTTATGAAGCAGTGCTTCAGTAATAGGAACACATTCCCAAACTGTAGCAAGCTAAAATTTCCAAAAAAAATCTGAGTTTTCCCAAGCAGCAATGCACTTAGAAAATAGGCCATCCATGATCAATATTGCATGGGGTCACAAAACATGCTCTATAATTAATCTTGGAATCAACACAACTTTATGTGGAAAGCACTAATAATTTGGAATCATTTTTAGCAATCCACTGTAAATTAACAGAATATTTAGAAAATATACAAGGGTGAAAGCACCATTTATAAATTTCAAAACCAAAAAACCCAATCCCATATGGTGAAAAGTAGCTAGAATTATAGAATCCCATGCCGTGTGATCAAGGAACCTAGAAATCCTTTAGATATAATATACTGTTCTACATAATTCCGTTGCAGAAAAGTAGCTACTGTCATTGGCAAGAAAGAACACAAAAGTATAAGCACTTTATCCATCATGCTTTAAGTGGTCCTATAATACTTCCTTAAACATCTCCTTCTGGTCTTCATTCACTAGCATATGAACAAGCCGTGCCACCAAATTCTGTTCTTCCTTAAAATTTTCCTCATCAAGCTATTTCAAAGGCAAAAAAAATATCATGAAAGCATATCTTTACTTACCATAAACCCTTATGCAAGTAAACATCAAGTTGGAAATTGGGAGAAAATAAGCAAACAGTGATCAGCATCAGAGATCAAACTTCAAGTCAACCTATCAAATAATTATCTACAGCCGTCACTATACCATAATATTAGCATAATGTCATTACATTGAGTACATTTTGCAAGCGTTCCCTAGTGCAATTAGTTTTGGCAATGATCAAAGTAAGAAAATAGTGAACACCTCTCCCCAGAGACATTAATGAAGAGCATATGTTAATAAAAGAATCTAATGAACCAAAAATGTAAATAAGAAAGACTAAAAGATTCACCTCATCCACAGACGGTGCTCCAGTTATGTCCTTGATTAACCCTTTAATCAACTCAAATAATGCCTCAACCTGAGAAGAAGTAACCTTTAGGAGCATGCAGTTCTAGTTTTCTTTGATCAATTTAGTAGCATTTCACCATATGCAGCACCATTATATGCTTTTAGTATGCATTTGTAAAAACAAAACAAACCTTATCTACGGTTGATATGCATGTGGTGTTCTTCATGATGCTTTGAATAATAACACCTGCCATGACTTTGTTTGTCGCATAGTCAAGATGCTCCATTACTTGAGGATAATTTGTCAGCTTCAGAGAAGTCGTAACATCATTATACTTCTCTAATGGTGCACTAAGAAGAGCAACAATTTGCTTTGTTTCTTTTCTCTCTTCAACCTTGCCTTTTCTTGAAAGCTTCTTAACACAGGCTCCCTGAAGAAATGTAAAGAAAAATATGAACTCTTTGGCATTTTAAAAAGGCTATCAATTATAATCTACTTTTGTATGCATGTCATTCAATTATATAATAAACAGGTAACAAATGTCAAATAATGATATAAAAAGAGAAAAAAAATTGACTTCCACATTGCTAAAAAGTGATACAAGACAATACTAGCACTTGATCGACATAATCAAGTCGATCAGGATGAACCCGAAGTGTGAATGTAAGCAATGATACATGCAAACTAATAGCTCCAACAAGTGGCATATATGGTTGTGCTTCTATAACTTGTCAAATCACAAACTAGATTAAATACTATCTTCAAAGCATTCATCACACCAAATCTTCTACCAGCATCTGCTTCCAAGAGAGCATACATAATCACTCAACCTTAAAAGAAAACAAAACAGACTTTCTTTGGGCTCATTTAATCACAACATTTATCAGTTATCTCACATTCCATTCACATCATTGTATTAAACAAACATAACATAGAAAAATGGTGAGAAAATTAATTCAAAATAATAGACAAATGATATTTATAATGAGAAGCACAAATACATGCCTAGAAAAGATTATTGGATGTTCTGAGTCCCAGAAATTTCCCATCCAATTAATTTCTTGCTGTAACAGTCACTCCACATAATACTAATAATGCCCAGAATGTATATGTTGCCCAGATTAACACCAATAATTGCAATACTGATAATGCCCAGTCACTCCACATTTATTAGTGGAGCTTTCTTGAGCTCCAAACATGCTGGTTGCTCCATGGTTATTAGCAGAAGCGGGGATGCATCTTACAAACTCATCACCTCAAATGATCTCCAGAGTGAAAAAAATCTTTCATTTCTGCTTTAGGAGCATCCCAGTTAATGTATCACCAAAGCCAGAAATATCTCAAAAATAGTGCCCTTCAGTTAATCAAAACTATCAGATTTATGTGTATATTGGTATCCCTAAGTTCGGTCTTGCTCTGCTATGTTACTGTCAGAGGCATCTGACTCTTGACTTGGTGCATTCCATCTTTTCCCTTCATGTTTCAATCATTTTTGAATTTTGCAATAGTTTGTAGAAGTTCCAACTGCAGAGATGGACAATTCTCCTTCAAGTATTCGAACCCCTCTGACTTCATGACTTCTGCAGAAACAAATCAAGATGAAATTTTTAATAGCATCTATGACACATGGAGGATGTTTTTCTGCACGTTGTAGATGAATCGACGGAACCACAGAACTCCTCTTATCCGTTCACCTATAACCTTGGAACCTATCACAAAAATCCCTTCATCAATAGAAATCTCTCTATAGATTCTTAAAATTAGATAAACCAAAAATTATCATTATATAAAAAATGAGGTTCTTCATCATTAAATATAGATTTTTAAAATTCAATAAACCAAAATTGATTTTAGTACCAAATAAATATTGTGTTATAGGTTAAATCATTTACATTTTGGATATGGGATACTATGTCCATCATCATGTGTTATAGGTTAAATCATTTACATTTCGGATACTCTATCCATCATCATAGTCAGAGTGAATTCAGAGATGCAGAAACTTTTTGTCAAGAAGAAGAGTGATGAATGGCTCTCTCTTCTTGGCAAAAGTTTCTGCATATCTAGATTCATTATGATCTTGATGATGAACTGCCTATGGCAAGTCTAAAGGTCGATGATTTAACCTGCAACACAATGAATGAATCCAGAAATGATTAGCAAACCAACACAATGTATAAGCCTCAGCCTAACAGTGAATGAATCCAGAAATGAGTAGCAAACCAACACACTGTGGAAGCCTCAGCATAAAACAATAGGAAAAAGTTTCCACAAAAACATTCACCTATCAAAAATCTCATCTACCATTTTGAATAACAAGTTGTGTAATTTGGAATCATGTAAGTTATATGGTATTACGAATTAATCAACCTCCAACCTATTACTTCAAAGTTTGAACATGTTTTAAACTTTGGATGGCAAGTTGAAACCATTACTACAAAGTTCCAACCATGTTTTGAACTGTGAATGTGGGTTGGAATTATGTAAGTTGTATATTACTGCCACTTCCCAAACATGTAAATTCAAAGTTAAAATCAGACTATGTGAAATGAACAATTTTAACCACCCAGAGAAGAATTCCTTTGTGGAAGATTAAGGAGCAATAATCACTGTAATTTAAAAATAAATACCTTAGCACTTGTGTCATAGTCATCTGTTCCCATGTAATACTTGTAGGTAGGTCTAAAAGACAGTGGGCCTTCGCAGAAACCATGGAAAATATCCCCCTTTTCTGCTTCTCTTGAAAGTTGGTCCTTGGCTCTTAATAACTATTGGATATATATACTAGTTTCCTTTTTTGACTTAATAATTGTCCATGCAGACACCTATACAGACACCTATGCAGACTCCTTTTCCAGGTACTACAGAGCCAGTTATGTATCGGTACTTTCCAGCTGGTCCAGGTGAGCCTCTGGCGATTCCTGAGTCAGGGATTGACCCAGAAGCGAAGATTGGAAGGCCAACTCCTTACATGGTACTAGTTCAAACATTGCTAGATGTGAACTGTTTCATTAGATTGTTATGACTATTTGAATATTTTCTTGAAGGAAATTTTGTAAGTGGAAGTTATGTGTCATCATATTTAATAGTATTTTGTTGTTCATTACTAAAGATGAAAACGATTGGTTTCAACTTTGAACTGTGTTCCCATTCACATGTTATGATTTTTCCCTGGATGGCTTGAGTGTTGCTTCTTACACACTATAATTGCAGCAACAACCTACAAACTAGATGAGTCATAAGCCCCTTGGAGTGGATGTCAATATTGGTGAGTATTGTATTAAAAATACTCACTGGTGTACCTGGACATGAGATTGAAAGTTATTTGTTGAATTGTTTACATGGGAAATATCTAGACAGTGAGTATAAACAAATAAGATGACTATTACCTTGGTGAACAATACAGGATTTTTCTTGAATATTCTTACTTGCCTGTGATGTTGCAGCTTATGAGGAAGAGAGGGATGAGATGGCGGCTGGGATTAGTCAAGTACCTATCACAAAGGTTCTAATATGGCTCTGTTATTTTGAATTCATATATTGTGCTCTTAAAACTTGAGATTTGCAAACTATAGCCATGGTAGAGTTATCTGCCATGCTTTTTGTCAGTATGTTTAGTGTTGGTGTACCATGTTCCTATAAACATAATGCTGTGAATTTGGCATTCCCATAGGTAAGAGAGATTAATTTGATCAAAATATAAATAAACTAAGGTCTTTACGAGTAAAACAATGCTTCCTGGACTGCTTTTATAGAAACTGGAACAGAAATGGATAAAGGGTCTCTGGACCCCCATTGCAACTTGTGTCACATTCCTTATGTCCACATGTATCTCACACAAAGAATGTGACAAGTTGCAATGGGGTTGCAGACACCTTTTATCTATTTACGTGTTCCAGTTTTTAGCAAAGTAGTCCATGAAGCGTTGTTTTAATTGAAAAGGCCTTAGTTTATTAATATTTTTATAAAATATAAACTTTAATGCCACCTAATCTTAATGAATGTGTTGTATGCATTCAGGATTTTTTCACTTTGTCTAGTGGCAAGCGAAAACGGGAGGACCACCCTTTAAATTATCTTCCAGGGGGCTACATTCCACAACAAGATGGAGTAGGGGATTTTTCTCAGGAGTTAGTCCAATCACAAGAGGTATNCATGCACGTAGTACTTTGAACATACACACACATTTAAATGAGAAGTGATCTCATACAAATTTGAGCTTGAAATATTAAGAATCAAGTAACTTAAACATAGCATTTGTGCTTTTAAAAAAAACAACAACAAAAGAAATTGTAAATCCAACCTTAATGAAGAAACTGAATATATATGAATTATCTTTTCAATACCAAAATTTAAAGCTATAAAAATTCATATTAATCTAAAGCAATTACTATGGAAGAAAATGAGATCTATGTTTTTCAATATGAAGTCATAATTATGATGTTTCTTCAAGTGCTATATATGATTTTAACACATTCATCACATTTTTTACTTAATTTCAATCTACGAAAAAGAATTGTAAAAATCTAAATTATGGATTGTGAGATTTCTATAGCCATGATGGCAACAATTTTTTTTATAGCTAATAACCTAAAGCACAATGTAATCCATCCAAGATGTACAACATAGATTAACAGAAAAATATTGTGAAAAAATAATGAGCATATTAAATATGAGATGAAAACTCAATTGAGTAAATTCCTCATGTCTATTATTCATCAATGTGTGTACATTTATAATACATATTCAAAGGAGAAATTCTTGAGCCTCTAAAGGCATTTGGAATCCATACATGTGGCATGCTTAGTTAGATTAGACTCCCCCACTAAACATAGAACTAGTTGAAAAACTTATGATGAGATTAGTTAACCAAGTGTAGGTGGCAGTTAATTGATGGTAGGCATGCATGGCACATTAAATAGTTACAGTCCAAAAATCAGTAGAGAGAATCAAGGAGGGAACATAAGTAAGTTAACGAGTGNTTCTAGTTGCGGCTTGCATGAGTCCCGTGAGCCTTAGACTGTTGTTAGCCCTCAAGATAGGTGTTCTGGATATATTATCAAACTTACTCAGGTACAGTTGGTAGCAGTTTGCCTTTCTATTTGCAGTGGATTGTGAGGGTGCATTAGACCAGCGGGTGATTCAGCAGATAAGGTGCAAGTTCTGCTCCATAACTCATGATTGGATTCATACATGCAGTGGTTGAAGATTGAGTATTAGGGAGATCTAGAGGGAAAGAATTTCTTGTACATTAGGTTTCCAGTAGTCTATGGTCAATATTTAGANTTGCATGAAATCAAGGAAGACACCCCCGATCCCTAAAATCAAGAAGAATAGGTGCATTGTGTCTTGATTATCATGCATGGGTGGATAATGAAGGCTAAGATGAAAGTAGTTGGTCCTAGATGATGAAATTAATGAGGACTATTTGCTAGCAAACTAACTTGGGGAT
>LPNX011037000.1:1195423-1288407 GCA_001517045.1 Pseudotsuga menziesii | reverse complement strand
AAGTGTCATTTCCATATCAAAACTATTTCACAGTTTCAGGTGACTTGGAGTTGGCATTAGGTCCTAGGGTGAGAGGCACCTTATTATGTTTTAAGTATATCCTTGTTTGGATGCTACCCATGGCCACCCATCCCCACACATTATCTCTATATGACATGCCAATGTTAAATAGTTACCATAGCAAAATCATCCATTTATTGTGGATGAGTAGGTTACCCACATTATAATGTATAAGTAGATGGGTAGATGGTCATTATACATACACATGTATATTATTAACCAATTATGTGTATTTTATATATATTTGGTCAATTCATGTTGAGTTGTGGTAGTACATTAATTTACTAAATTTTAACACTGCAGATGGATTCAAATACCCCCTTAAGGGATCTCTGAATCCATCTGCAATCTTAGAATTTAGCAAAATGTAAAAATTCATTGTCAAATTTGTAATTTTTTCCATTGCTAGAGTGACACGACTAAAAATGACAAAAAAAATGACCAATTGTAATATGGTCATTTCTAGTCTAGATATCCTATGATTAAATTTGGTAATTTATCTTGGTCGTTTTATATGCACTGATTTCTTTAATGGAAAGTGGAAGCTAGAAGCTGGAAGGTCATCTAGAGGCTCCATTAGAAAGCATTATCATGACTGGTACTTGAGTAATAGGCGGTTCGAGAGCCGCTTGTTATAAAGTCAAAGCTTGGCAGTGTTGCGCGCCCGATCCATTAGTCCATATAACAGAGTAGGCTCACTTGGTTCGTTCTCAGCATCGAATGGTCATATGGATTTGGCCCCTTGTCCCCGTAATTTATGTACCCTCATAGAGTTTGAGGTATGGCTACTCAGATTAGGTTTCCTAGATGGCTCTTATCCTAGCTATTTCTAATTAGTCCATCTGTGTGAATCCCTCTCATAAAACATAGTTGTAAATTCCAATATGTATTAATACAAAATCCAATTGCGAGATAGCGATCTAAATTTTGGTGAATTAGCATCAGTAGCACCACCAGCATAGGTATATATTATATAGTATCTAAGAGAGAAAAATCTAAGACAGAGACAGTAGAGGCATCAACAGTGGTAGAGCTCCTAGTTTACTTTGATCCATCCCAAAAAACCAGGCTTTGAACGGCCTAGACCGAGAATCAAGACACCCACGTTACCAACTGGGTGCCCTAAGAAGTCCTCATGGGCGGAATAATATTAAATCCTCTCATGACCGAATTAAATTCTCTCATGGCCGAATTGGGGACGGACCAGATGGACCAAATTGATACTCATAACCCCGAATCCATAGATTCATTTAGCAGAAGCCCCTTTGGGAAATGGGTAGTTGTACATAGATCTATATTTGAAAAATCCTTCATGTTTTGCTTCTCCTTCCTATGAAACTTCATAGGTTTTAATCTATATTTTAATTTGTATAATGTATAAGTAAATAATATGTGTATATATTTAATTATATTAAATCACATAACATATGAAATATATATATTTATTTATATTAAATCTTTTAACATATGAACTATAGTAACACATTTATATTAATTATATATTATTATTATATTTACATATTTTACCATTATTAAGGTGGAAGAGGTTTATATATCATAAGGGTGTTTATAAAATATTTACCTATTTTATAAATTTGGTTAAGTATTATATTTACATTTATTACAAGTATAGTATGGATGGAATATGAATGTATGGATTTTAACATAATTCCCTAAAATGAAGCATGTTTTGTTGGGAGAAAGAAAATTGGAACAATTTCAATATTATGTTTCCCTTGTGTTTTGAATTTTGTAATTTGGTGGGGTGTTTTAGAATAATCCCACTTGTTATGCATGCTTTAAATGGTAAACATATCCCATATGCTTTAAATGATGACGATGATGAACTAGATGACAATGACAGTGATGATGTTTTTGATGATGATGATGATCATCATCATCATCGTCATCTTTGTCATTGTCATCATGATTATCACAATAGTCATCATCATTGGTATAATCATCATCCATGTCATCATCATTGCCATTGTCCTTGTAATCATCATCATCATGATTATTGACATTTTGATCAGTTATTCATCATTACCTTTGGCATAAGAAATAGCATCTACCCAAAATATGTGATTAGTAGAAAAGTGTCATGGAGGACACACACAATTTATGCATGATAAATAACAACTTATTTTTTAAGATGATCAACATCATCATTCCCACTGTATTTTTCATCATTGTCATTGTCATCATCACCATCATCATCATTCATTTGATTTCCATCATAATCATCGGCAATGTCATCATTTCCATTATCCTCATCATCATCATCATCATCATCATCATCATAATAATCATCATCATCATCATCATTGTCATCGTTCTCCTCATTATAAACAACATTATCATCATCATCATAACCATCCTCAATATCATAATCATTATCCTTATTTTCATGTTCAACATCTGGGTGTAAAACTAGATGCAAAAGTGGAAAAAAAATGGATGCAAAAAAGGATGCAACAAAAGTAGGCACAAAAGTGGGTGCATAATGGGGTGCACCAAAAATGGATGCAAAAGGTGATGCAAAAGTGGATGCAAAAAATGATGAAATCATGGAAGCAAAACATGATGAAAAAATTGGCGCAAAAGTGGATACAACCATGGATGTAAAATTGGATACAAAATTGGATGCGAAAGTGGATGCAACAAAAGTAGATGCGAAACTAGATGCAAAAGTAGTCGTAACACCCAACGCAAAATCGGATGAAAAAACGGATGCATAAAGGGATGCAATAACTGATGTAAAATTGGATGCAAAAAAAGATGCAAATGTGGATGCAAAAGTTGAAGCAAAAGTGAGTGTAAAAATAAGCGCAAAAATGGGTGTGAATTGAGACGCAACAAAAGTGGATGCAATAGTAGATGCAAAAAGAGACGTAAACATGGATGCAAAATGGGATGCAAAAAGGGATGAAAACGTGGGAGCAAAAGTGGATGAAAAAATGGATGCAAAATTGGATGCAAAAATCGCTGAAACAAAATGAGATGCAAAACTAGACTCAAAACAGGATGTAAAATTTGATGCAAAACTTGGCGCATGAAGGGATGCAAAAAAAGAAGCAAAAAAAGATGCAAAAGTGGATGTAAAAAAGGATGCAAAAGTGGATGAAAACAAGGGTGTAAAAGTTGAGGCAAACATGGGTGTAAAAGGGGGTGCAACAAGAGTAGATGTACAAACTAGGCGCAAAATTAGGTGCAAAACTAGGCTAAAAACCTGTCGCAAAACCTGATGCAAAACCTGGCGCATAACCAGGTGAAAAACCTGGTGCAAATTACACCGCAATTTACACTATATTTAGAAAAAGGACGCAAAAATGCCTAAAATAGCACCAACCCATGAAGTTGCACCATTTTGTCCAAAAAATGAAGAAAAATACACTGAAAGATGGCCTAGATGCAAAAAAGGATGCAAAAAGAGACGCTAAATCCAGTTTTTGTTGTAGTGATTTATTTCTTGTCACTGACGTTTGTGGTGGAGTTTGATGATCCCTTGCCACCCATAGCTTGATCTAACCGCCAACAACTCACACAAATCCCCCACAATCAACCCCGCCTTCTATCTCATGGTGCCCAATAGATGCCATTGTAATCATGGCTCTTTCATTCGGTTTGGCACCCGAACTCCACCAATTCTCGGTTGCCACCCCTCCCCCACCATTTGTGACAGACAAAGTATATATATATATTAATTTCATGGCCACGAACCACCATTCAATCAAAACAAAAATAAAATGCATTCGTGACAGACGACGGATACACCTGTGACATTCCATTACAAACCCTCCCTCCATGGCCTCTCATGTCTAACCATTCCCTCCAAAGCCTCTTAATTTTGGAGACTTTCATTGTGTTTGTTTTGATGTTTTTGTTTTTGTTTTTTTATTTTTATTTAATCTTTAATATTAAAGATATTATATATAATTATAATATGTTTATATATATTAACTTTATTATAAGATATATTAACTTATTATATAAATGCAAATAATATAAATTAAGCATATGAATATACTTAACTATAATATATTAATATTACATATTAGCTACAATATATAATAATTATATGATCCCTTTCTAAGAGGAAATTCACTAATGGAAAATTGAAATTTTGACAATACTTTTTTATAGTTCACTAAAAGTTAACATTACAGATGGATTTAGAGACCCCCTAGAAATGGGTCTTTGAATCCATCTACGCAACGTTAAAATCTAGTAAATTGTAACACTATGGGACTAGTTTGAATTTCATGACATCTATTTTATTCTATCAGAGAACTCAATAAAGAGCATGTGTTCTTTCTCAATACACATAAGGGGATTCCAAGTTGTTGAGTTGTGACACATGATATTAGGTCATTGTCAAAATAGAAAGATGATATTCGGTCTTTTTCGAAATGGAAAGGTGTTTGGTTGTATGGGTCGTGTTTTTGTTATGTGTCATTCTTTTGTGTTTTTCTTGTGTTTATTTGTTTTTTATATGGTTTTGTTATTTATTTTATATTTAATAATGTATAGATATATTATAATATATAGATATGTTTGTTTATATATCATAATATAACAATATAATGTGTTTGGCGTCATTATATATACGATAATAATATGAACCAGTATGTATTTTATATATATTAATTTGGTCAATTCATGTTGAGTTGTGACAGTACATTATTAATTTACTAAATTCGAACACTGCAGATGGATTCAGAGACTCCCCTCTCCTTAAGGGAGTCTCTGAATCCATCTGCAGTGTTAGAATTTAGTAAAATGTACAAATGCATTCTCAAAATAGTAATTTTTTCCAGTGTCGTAGTGACAAAACTAAAAATGACCAAATAAATGACCAATTGTTATCTAGTCATTTGAAGTCTACATGTCCTGTGATCAAATTTGGTCATTTATCTTGGTCATTTTTAGTTGGTTTCTATCCCGTGACCAAAAGTGGTAATTTATCTTGGTCGTTTTTAGTCAGCTCACTTAGAATTATCAATTTTGGTCATTTGTTCCTTTCAGGAGACTGTGGTGACCAAAATTTTTGGTCTCTTGGTCACTAATCTCTCATTTTCCACTAGTGTATGTTCAACATCTCGGTGTAAAACTGGATTCAAAAGTGGATAAAAACATGGATGCAAACATGGATGCAACAAAAGTAGGTGCAAAAGTGGGTGCATAATGGGGTGCACCAAAAATGGATGCAAAAGGTGATGCAAAAGTGGATGCAAAAAGTGATGCAAATGTGGAAGCAAAACATGATGAAAAAAGTGGCGCAAAATTGGATACAAGCATGGATGTAAAATTGGATGTGAAAGTGGATGCAACAAAAGTAGATGCAAAAGTAGTTGTAACACCCAAAGCAAAACCCAATGCAAAAGTGGATGCAAAAATGGATGCATAAAGGGATGCAATAATTAATGTAAAATTGGATACAAAAAAAGATGCAAACTTGGATAGAAAAAAAGATACAAACTTGGATGCAAAAGTTGAAGCAAAAGTGGGTGTAAAAGTAGGCACAAAAATGGGTGTGAATTGGGACGCAACAAAAGTGGATTCAAAAGTGGATGAAATAGTAGATGCAAAAAAAGACTTAAACATGGATGCAAAATGGGATGCAAAAAGGGATGAAAATGTGGTTGCAAAAGGGGACGAAAAAATGGATGTAAAAGTGGATGCAAAATTGGATGAAACAAAACAAAACGCAAAACTAGACTCAAAACATGATGTAAAATTTGATGCAAAACTTGGCACAGGAAGGGATGCAAAAAAAGAAGCAGAAGTGGATGCAAAATTGGATGTAAAAAAGGATGCAAAAGTGGATGAAAACAAGGTCATAAAAGTTGAGGCAAACATGGACATAAAAGGGGGCGCAACAAGAGTAGATGTACAAACTAGGCGCAAAATTAGGTGCAAAACTAGGCTCAAAACCTGTCGCAAAACCAGATGCAAAACCTGGCACATAACCAGGTGCAAAACTTGGTGCAAATTACATCACAATTTGTGCCATATTTAGAAAAAGGATGCAAAAAACGCCTAAAATAGCACCAACCTGTGAAATTGCACCATTTTGTCCAAAAAATGAAGAAAATACACTGAAATATGGTCTAGACGCAAAAATGGATGCAAAAAGAGACGCTAAATCCAGTTTTTGTTGTAGTGCATTGACATCTTTAAGAATACATCAATGTCCTCTAATCGATGGATTCTTCCAAGTGTTTGACCTCAACACATCTATTCACACTTGTTAGATTGCACTCTAGCACCTTGATTCCCATTTTCATTATCGGTGGGTGATCTCGCATCTATTAACGATATACATCAATGACCGGTAATCAGATGATGGACTGCTATGTTCGACCTCGACACCTCTATTCACATAGTAGGACATGTACTTGTAGCTATTTGTGTAGAAGACCTTCCATCTTGGTGGCATTCCACATATGCTACCTCCTTGATCGTGCCAATGTTCATGAGATTTCAGCTCTCATGATTTGATTCCAGTGTATGTAAGATATCTTCAGCCATTTTGGAGATCTCCATCCATTGTATATCTCCAGCTTCTATGGATATCTTGATCCATTGTATATCATCATCATGGATATTCTTATCTATTATATATTGTATGTGGAAATGACCACACATATCACATTTTATATCATGCCTATTCATGGCCATTGTACTCTTATGTATATGGGATTGCTATATGTAGTTGCAGTCATATGCAAAATTTGATTATTGTACTATATTGATGGATGGCTAGTTCTTCCACATGGTTCTTCATGACTCCACTTCTAGGATGGATTTTATAATGTATTTCGGCCATCATGTTACCCCTTTGACCTCACGCATTAGGGGGAATCTGTTATAGCTGATTTTACCACACATGGTCGATCACATATTTATGGCCTTCCCTATCCCTCTCCAGACTCTTTAGACCTCATGGATTGATATTATACTTTGATATTTCCAATTTCATCCCTAAAAAACCCTTTTTATTGTTGTACATGACTTTAATCCCATACTCACATGTACCCGTGAATTTTGACCTCAAACCCACGTACATCGGGATGTGTGCATAAATACAAATAATTTTGGATTTTTCCTTGATATGAGTCCAAAACACTTGAATCTTGGCCTTCCATATGGCTTGAGATCGCTTGGATTGGACCCTCCATTACCCCTTCGGAGTGTTATATAAGGAACCCCTTGGATACATTGAAGAGGAGGAATTAAAGAGCAAGGAAACTATAGTCCATTGTTGCCACAATTTGCATATACTTGAATCTACATCCCTTTGTCCTTTGGAACACTTTGTGTTCTTCCCACGCTTGCCTTTTCTTGTGAGCTTGCTATTGATAGATGGAGGATTGAGGTGGTGGAGGCCCAGGTGGAGGACTCAATTTATTTGGTTCGTAGACGTGCTAACATCGGTTGTCACTTGTGTAATCTATAATTTGATTAATAGAAATATATTTTCCTATCCAATAATGTGCATTTCAATGTGAATATTGTATCTTTGGCTCTTGTAGTTGTTGACAGCACTAGAATACTCTCACTTGGATGTAGTAGAATGAATTGAAACTTAGGTGTGAAGGTGATAACATCTACTGGTTATATAATTCAGTCCTTCACACTCGCGGATAACGAATGGAAAGGTGGTAGAAATATCCATCACATGGGTTAATCATTCAAATAATCATATGAAAAACACCACATAAACCATTATTTTCTTGTCACATCAGTGGTAGTTATTGTGCAATGATGATGGAAGTGACCAAAAAGAACACCATCAAAAGGCATGACCAACCTTCATTTCTGTGATGCAAGTTGATCTTGCGACATGTCTTCATTTTTTGTGACATATATCCAACCTTAGACATATTTCTTTGATTGCAATAGAGATATTGTTTTCGCAACCTATTTTCATTTGTGACAGACAGATAGTCTGTGGAGCCTTTTTCTACCTCTTGTGATGGACTGGTAGCATGCGATCAAATTAAAAAAAAATACTCAAATAGTTTTGTATTTCTGTTTTCTTTTCTCCTCCTTTTTTTTTAATCGACCAAGTCGCAACTATTCTGTTAGGGATTTAGCCGAATTCCATTCATCAATCCTTTGACAGGTGTTCCATCTAACTTTTGTAGTTCCATTATGCCTTTGTCTGTGATACGCATTACAATATACAGTCCTAGACAATGTGTTTCCATGTTGCTTAGATGCTTTAAAATTTTCTATCATACAGAAGAACAAGTTCTTCGACTTGAAATCATGTATTCTTGATGTGGCGGTCATGCCATACTTTCTATCATTCCTTCTCAACGTTTTGATGATATCCTACAACAAAACGTTCATCTTCCAACTGTATCAGTTGTGATAGTCTTTCCTTGACAACACCAACATCTATCATCCCTGTAATTCTAGAAATCCTTAGGCTGGGTACAATATTGCATCACAGACTCTTATCCATATACTAGGTCAAATGGGGTTTGTCCTGTCAACTTCTTACAAGTCGTGTTGTATTCCCACAAAATTGCAGTAATTTTCTAGTCCCATTCATCTCTTTAAACATTTCAAATCTTTGTCAACGCATTCTCCAAGATCTTATTGAATGCTTCGACAACACCAGTCGCTTGAGGGTGATATGGAGTTTTGTTTCTAAGCTGGATCTAGAATTCTTCAATCAACTGATTGATAAAATGTGTACCTTGGTCGCTTAACAAAATCTTTGCGCATACAAATCGAGTCACAACATTGTCAAACAAGAACTTAGAAAAATTCATAATAGTACAATCCTTCATTGGTGTTTCTTCAACCCATCTGGTCAAGTAATCAGACACAATAATAATATATCTTGCACATGTTCTCTTCTATGTTGTATTAATGGGTCCTACCAAATCAACATCTCATTTTTCAAATTCTTACAATGTTAGTTGACGTACTAGTGGGATTTCATCTCATTGTGACAGCTTTTCGGTTCTTTGACAAACATCACAAATGCGACAATATTCTCGATCATCTACATGCATAGTGGGCCACCATAATTCTTATTGCAATATCTTTTGCACTATTTCTTTTCCATCATAATGGCCTCCTATGACACCAGCATGTGCTTCATTCAATATCATTGGTCGCTCATGTTCCAAGTCATAATGACAAAGAATCACACCAGGACCCATTTTATATAATTATCTAGCGATCAACTTGAAATCTGCAGCTCGTACAACTAAATGTTTCTTCTTTGTAGTGTCAAATTCAACTGGGGAATATCCTGTGCTAAAAAATTGTATGATGTCTCAATAATTATCATCAAACATTGTTATCTCAAATAATTGTGCGTTAGGTAGACTATCGTCGAGATTACCAGGTTCTTCTCCACTTTCAGTCCTCGAGAGATGGTATGGCCCAGAAGTCAATCAACCCGGTTTAACAATAATTTCAAAGTCAAATTCCTGAAAAAAGAGAAGTCGATAGCAAATATTCCCCCCCAACACCAGTTTATTGACCAGCTATTTCAACGTTGAATGATCTCTGTACATTTTGAAATGTCAACCTAGCAAGTACCATCGAAATTTCTGTAGAGCGTATACCATAGCTAGTCCCTCTCTTTTTATCGTGGTATAGCTATTCTCTATTGTTGATAATTTCCTTCTAGTGAAGGAAATAGGATGATCAATTGAATATTGACGAGGATGTGCTAGTACCACGCTGAGTGCGATAGATGATGCATTGACATGTACATAAAATTTCTTCTTCCAGTATGGAAATACAAGTATGGGTGGTGTAACCATCTTGTTCTTTAAAGTGTCCATAATTTCTTGGTAATTTTTGTCCACTGGAACTTAACATCCTTCTTTAATAACTTCTCCATCGGAGTAGTCACCTCTTCATATCCTTTGATAAATTTTTGATAGTATCATGTGTGTCCCAATGTTTTTCTCAGTTTCTTCACTATGGTAGGTGGTGGTAGGTTGATGATAATCACAATTTTAGTAATTTTGACCAAGATTCCATCACAACAAATGACATGTCCCAACAGAATTCCAAATGGTGCATAAAATATACATTTCTTTAATTTTAGTGAGATCCGATACTAGCGACAATGTTCCAGCATCATTTTGAGGCTCTCACTATGATCCTTAATGAGCCCAAATACCATCCAATCGTCGAAGTAGACTTCAAGAAATTTATGGATAAAATATTTGAAGGAAGACACTACTATCCTGGAAAAGATAGCATGAGCATTAATGATTCCAAAGGGAATTACTATGCATTGGAAACAACTCCAATCCATCGCAAAGGTTGTCTTGCGTCGATCTTTGTTTGTGATTTGAATATGATGGTATCCATAGAACCCATCAGTGAATGAATAAACTTCTTGACCCCCAACAATTTCTAATGCCTCATCCATAAATGGAGTTGGAAATGGATCATCTAAACAAGCATCGTTCAATTTCCTAATGTCGACGCAAATCCTTACTTCAGCCGTAGCCTTCTTATCTTGGACTACTATCGCACTAATCCATTCTGATTCTTTAATAGGTTCTATGATACCTCCATCCAACACTTAGTTCAATTATGTCTTGACTTCTTCTTTATACTGTTGATTTAGTTGGTATGGTGGTTTATTTATAGGTTTTGTGTCAATCTTTAATGGTATTTTCATTTCTCCAAGGTCTCCGACAATCCCTTTTATTTCTAAGAATTTTGTAGGGAATAGATCCTGAAACTCATGCAAGAGGTATGTGATCTTCTTGACAGTCCCATCATCCCTGTAATCTCTAATATTCACAAATTTTTGGATTCTCTAGGGAGCCAATGTTGATTTTATTGACTTTTAGGGGATTCATAAACTGATCACTAGAAATACCAAGTCCTTCCTCTACACACGTACCTTCGGAATATGGTATGTTTCCATCGAGTGGGCCATCATCATCAAGTTCTCCCGTCATATTATAGAACTCCATCTAGTGCTAAATTTTTTCACTTCTCTGATTGAAATTTGTCATTATGACAGGGATATATTCAAATATATTTTCCTTGATTACTTGTAATGCAGCATCAATTGAAGGATGATCATTGGAAAACTCAAATGTGTGTGTGAATATAGTAGTTAATTAATCTCATTCAATGGTACCTCATCTCATTTCAACTGATGTATACTTTTTCCTTGGTATCATCTCTAATGTGTGTATGAACTAATGGACCCATTCCTATCACAGACATGCCTCCCATGTCACATGAAAATACTAAATATGCTCAGCAAAATTGATCAATCCTATATATGTTTTACTAGTATAGCTAATCTCTTCTCTAAATCGTATCGCCATCAACCATCGGAATTGTCGCCATTCCAAGATAATTCTTTTTGTGTGACCCACCATATGGTGGGTGTAGATTTCAGTGCAAAGTGCAGGGCAGAAAAACATTGTTGTTCTTTGAATTTTTCTTCAAATTATGCCAGAAAATATGCAAGGTTAGGTAAACCTTCATATGTGGATATATCACTTACCTTGATTCCTACCCATCTCATAGGACGTGTAATTCTTGCGCACCTTCTCATGGATACTTCATTCACCTAATTCTCCAAGTTTTCTAATGCTTCACCAGAATCCGATGTACTGGAACTAATACTCTGCCCACTAAGATTTTTGTTAATCATTGGATTGACATGATCGTCCCTCAAAAATGTGATATTATAAATATGGTCTAGATAGTCACCTTGTTCTTCACTATTTATTGGCTCAACGTATCTTCGACCTTCTAGAGAATCAATTGGTTCAACCACCCTTAGCTCGAATATTCAAATGTTAATATTATTTTCTTAAAATTCATGATGGTATGATTATCAATCTCCTAGTCGATCCCCAAAAGTGAAAGATACAAATTTTTGTCATTGACAATGCCGATTACTTCAAAGTCAGCATATGTTCTTATGCCTTCTACCTCAACAGGAACTTAATTCAATCGAACGATAGGTAGGAATTTCGACTAATTCACTAATATGAGTTGGATAGGAGACCATGCAATTATCGGTTTTCCCGTGATTTCCCATGCTTCTCTTATTATAATGTTGACATTTGTGCCCAAGTCTATAATAATATAGTCCAAATCGTAATCTCCTATCTGGTCAGTCATTATTAACTCATGAATGATCTTTAATATTTTCCCACATGGTTAACCCTTATGTATGGTCGCATGTCTTCTTAAGGTTCTTCTAGAGTTGTAAATTATGTGATTCATCTTTATCTTATATTAGTGATAAGAAACTTTAAAAAAAATATTTAAGCTTACTAAACTTTCCCATCAGTTTCTTTCGAAACAGTTGGTCAAATATTTTAGGCATTCCCACTATTGGTATTCCATGTAGTGTAGTAGCAGATGTCAACGCTTGATTCTTGTCGACTAATTATGGTCACACATCCAAGAATAGTTCATTTTTGTTTTTGGACATCAAACAACACTTTCTTTTGTGATACTAGGCATACCTTTTGTTTTCCATCATGTGTTTCATGGTATGGTCCAGTCGTAGCGCCTCCTATTGTTACAAAATCTAGATGTGTTTCCCTTGGCTCAGCAAAAATATTTTGGATATTCTGATTGGGGTTTAGGTTGGTATTTTGCAGAGTTTGGATTTCCCACATTTCTAGCCTTCCACTTTGCAATCAACTGTAGACACTGTTCAATGGTATGATCAAAATATTTGCAATACAAACATGTATTTGTGGGACTCACACAGTCCCTATAAAAATTTCATGTTTTCCCACACTTATAACATATAATTTTTCCTCTTCCATGACTAAATCCTTCTTCTTGTCCTCGGCCTCTAAAATTTCCACCCCCCCTTTGTTGAGGGTATTTGTTGATGTGGGTACTGATTCTGTGGATATTGGGGCCAAGGGTACTAATATTGTGGATATTGGGCTTGATCCCACTCATCTTACATCTTCTCTTACTTCTTGATTAAATAGGTGTCCACCATTTTCTCATGCAACAGCTAAAATGCTTTGCATTCCATCTCATCGTGGCATACTGATTTACAAAATTTACAATATAAACTAGCCGATGCACTTACAATATTATGTAAGTACAAACACTCTTTCGACAAATGGCCTCTAGTTTTTCATATTCTACACCAAGGAATCCCTTGTGTATTTATCAAGTTCAACACTTTTGATGCAACATAAATCATAAGTGTCAGGAAGTTATCCTTATGGTGTCCCTATGTTCTGCATCTGGTACACCACATTTCTTCTTAGATTTCTTTCCATTTTTTAATGTCCTAGAGTTGTAGCATAAGGTTGGCTAGTTGTGACTAAATTTTCATCATCCATGCACAAATCTCTCCTATAGGTGAGGATTCTAGATTCATGGGAAACTCTAGAGCTTCAGTCTGTGACACAATATTTTGTTGCATCAAGGGAATCCATATGTGTGGTAATAGCATTGCAATGAACCGGTATTTATGTTGCATGTCCGAGATCTTGAAGCTTAATTTAACCATCAACATCTTAAATATCTTGACAAATTCCCAAACATACTCCATAGAAAATTTTTTAATTTCTTTAATCTCGGCAATACTTTTAGATTTGAATTTGGGATTACTGAATTCATCTATTAGTCCTGCTCGAATTTGGTCGAGTGTTTTATGTGTGACTCCTATCAGAACCACAGAAAAATTCATATACCAATCCAACACACGACCCCTCAGTGTTGTGATTATTTGAGTTTTCTTTATGGCCTCATCTTGGACCTATCACACAATCCACAAATCTTCACATAGAATCCAATGTTTCTTCATGTCTTCTAACCTATTTCCGTTGAATATCGGTAGCTTAATATTCTTCCCAACCATTATATTGGTCCTTAGTACTACTGGATAAAAATTTTGGATAGCAAGACTCCATTTTCAATCTATTCCCATAGTTATTATTATTTGTATTGAAAAAATAACTAGGAGATGAGTTTCTGGACCTTACCTATGTAGACGTACGCGGGGTCGTAGGTGTTTCATATTCATACTCTAGATTTGGAACTTCTTCTTCATCTTCTTCCCTTTTTGATATAGGTTGGTATTCATCTTCATCATCGTGAGAACCTCCTTCAAAGTGCGACATCAACTCGTAGTCTTATGCTTTGGTTGTACTACAACTTCTTGTTCTAGTCACAATCCTTCTCCTCTTTCTCAACTGAAATATTATTCCACTTATTAGAATTCCACTTTCTAGTTCAGTTACGCTATCACCAGGGAACATCTCATCTTACTTTGCTTAATTTTTCTCACACCTCTTTTGTGACATATCGCAAGTCTCCACGTACAATTCTCTACTCGTCGGACTCCATTCTTAGGATCCCTTTTTCACATATAAGCATCTTTATCCAAATTCTTAAATATGACATATTCCTCTAGGTCCTTGGAAAACATTTCCTTCTAGCTCACTATATGATGTTATTATGTCAACAACAAACTCAGTCATGTATCCTTCCAAAATACTGTCTACCCAGAAATAGGTAGCCCTAGATACAAGGTTTCTAGTACTCTTCAACCGCTGAATCAACTGAGGATTCCAGTCTGTCAATTCTCTTTCTTGGAAATGTTTTTTCTAGGTTGCTAGCTTCAACAACCACTCATACAACAAAATAGGAAACTCACAAAAGAAAGTTTCATGAATATCGGTATAAATGTACTGCTCCAACCACTTTTTTGGGTTCATCCATGATCCTTCACTTTCTTCCTGTCCAAACTTTAATTCTTTAACCTCTACTCACTCTTGAATTTTCAACTTCGTAGGGTGATAAAACATATGCCTCACCGAAACGATTCATAATACCAAGAACAAAACCATTTTTTGGGTTTTCCTCCCTTCAACCTAGGTTCAAAACCTTGTTTTTCTTTCAACAAATCCCAAGATATAATACTGACAGAGTAGGGCTCAGTTGGCAGCACGTGCAACATAGATGTAGTCTCACTCGATATATCTCTATGGGTAGCTACCAGAACTAGGTTTCTACAGTTGGGTGGGGATTTCTTCTCTCATGACACCTTACCAACTTGCTTGACCAAATTTTGGGGTGTAATTATTATTCTTGTTGGGTTCATTCAACATATTACTCTAATTGACCGTCAATAGATATTACAATAGTAATTTAAAGCTTTAACACATATTATATCTATCAATAGTGCGACACATGCATATTAGAACTCATTCATAAACAAATGCTATTCAATCTATTAAAATAAACTTATTCACATCATACATTCATTCAACATAAGCATATTCGTCAAATACACATGGATACAACAATTAACGTGGAAACCCATCTAGGAAAAACCACAAAGGCGCTCTTCATTTGGAATGAGAAATATATTTTACCTTTTGTATATGCACTCATCTTGCAGACTCTTTTCTAGTTTTTCTCTATAATCTATACAAACTTCTCTCCTCTCATGATCTATAGTATTAGATATTTGAGGCTTCCTTTCCTTCACTCTATTGTCGATGTGCACACAGCCTGGATCGAATCTCTTCTCTACAACTCTACAACTCTTCAAATATACAAAAATTCTAAGACAGAAGCCAGCAGAGACCAAAAGACCAACCCACACACAGCTTGGGTTCACACTTTTATATGCTCTTACATGTCATAATAAACCGACTCTATTATGTTAGTTGAAAGGTTTTCATTCCTATTTTTGTACATTTAATTATACTGACAATAGGAAGTATCTGCCCAAAAATACAAAGATGCTTTATTCCCAAAGCATGTGTTATTGTAACTGACTTCTTACCCATGATCATCGAGCTTCCCTTTTCAACCATTGTATTCTTTTTTTTTCATGATTCCTTTCATCATAGTTGTTCTTTTTGGTCACAGATTCTTATATTTTGTCTCATACTCTTCTCCCATGACTTCTTCTGTCGCAGATCTTCTTCCTCCATTATATATTCCTCTATCATGCGACCGAACTATTCATGTTACCGAGCATAAATCTGGCCAAATTTTGCCAATCTTTTCTTAGGTCTAGCAATTCAATACATAGTCACTTTCTTGATGAGAATGTGTAATCACTGCAACTCTATAAAAATCCAAAGCAGTAAATTCTATAAAATGAAATGTTCACGTAGTTTTCGGGTTCACCAGAAAAAAGGCATGAAATGATGATTGAGAGAGGTATTTATGCAATTCCTCAACACAACTAAAAATTCCTGAATGCATCCATGATGTTGCTCCATGTAGCTGGCAGCTTCATGTTTTCACGCACAGATTTGGATAGCTTCTATTGCACAGGTCGTGAGAGATCCCAGTGAAGAGGGATAAAACTAAGAAATAAGACTCATATTTATCTCAAATGATAAAAGGGAAGAGGGGACTTAAGCCATGAATAAAAATGAATTCTATTACAAAATGGTGGAATGGTTGAACATGCATCCAAATACACAACAAAATACACCACAAAGACAAATGGAGATAGCTTCAAAGCACACAAAGAGCATATTTGTCCATAATGCAAGTCCGACATACTAACGGGATAGATCAAATTAGGGTTTACTCCACAATATTCACGCACAACATTCTCTTTGTCATCAATTTTTAAGAGAATAAGGGTTGGAGCATAGGTCTAGAATTGATAGGAATAATACAAAACTGATTAGGATAGGACACCATGCTCAAAGTGTCTTTGATACCATTGTTAGGTTTCTCACTTGGGAAAATAAGAGAATTGGATTAACCCACAACCAAATACAAACAATATACACAAACAAAAAGAGAGAGTGGATGAGTGTGAACACACATTGCCTTCCCATTAGCTAATGCACATATAAATACAAGAGAAAGGTGACCCTTGGTTTCAACTTCCAAGTAGTCTCTTGGACTCCTTCCCAACTCTTCATATGCACCTATTGACTCTTCAATTTCTTTTCTCACTAATAGTGGGAATAGTGATCGATAATACATTAATATACATAACCCTAAGGATTAGGTTCCCAACAATTTCAATTATTTCACTATTTCATATGACTATTTTTCCATTAAACTATATTTTAACTCAGCATCTCCTAGGATTTGCTGAAAAAGGTTGTTAGTAATTCATGCCCTTCTTGATTTCTTTATAGTAGGACAACTGCAATAGTAGGAGTATAAGAAAATAAAAAAATATAAAATGGTTTAGTATAATAAGGATTGATTAAGATAGGGTATTATCCAATGGACCTCTTAAAATTTTCAAAATGTTATGTATATTGTTTTGTCCACTTCACCGCATTACCCATTTTTAGCATGTTGGTGATGGTTTTAATTCACTCAGCCAAGTTTGGAATAAATATTCTTAAAAATTTTATCCTTCCCATGAATGATTGTACTTGTTTTTTATTTATGAGAATTTAAATTGATTGTATGGATTCCACCTTTTATGGATCTATCCTCCATATTTAGAGACCATGTGTCCCAACAATGTCCCTTCCGCAAGGAAAAATGATACTTCTTTGGATTTAAAGATAAGCCATACCTCCTGCATTTGTTAAAGGTTTTATTCAAATGGTACAAATTTTCTTCATCATTCTTGGAAAAGTATCCATGTCGTTAATATAAATCACTATAAACTTGTCCCTTTCTCTCACAAATTATATATCCATGGCTCACTAAAATGGTGCTCCTACATTCATCTGTACAAATGGAATTTTTTCATACGTAAGTGTACCCCATGGAGTTGTAAAAGCTATATTTTCCATATATTATTTTCTCATGGAACTTAATTGTATCCTGAGAAACCATCCATCATGGATATTCTATTTTCCTCTACCACTCTTTGCGAAATTTGATCTATTTTGGGAAAGGGTTATTTATCCTTCAAGGAGAATTTATTTAGGTTTCTAAAATCAACACACGGTCTAATTTCTCCACTTTTGTTTCCGACTAGTACCAAGTTTTCTACCCACTCTGAATATCTCAAAGGTATGATTATTTTTGCATCTAACAACTCCCTTACTTTCCTTTCTATTATTGGCATCAAACAAGGTTGGATTTTCTTTGATTTTTCCTAAAAGGATTTAGTCTAGGCTTCAAAGGAATTTTATGTTCAATGATAGATGTATCATAGGTCCTAATATCTTCATATTCCCATGAAAAACATCTATGTACTCTTTGAAAAGTTTGATGTAGCTGTGCTTCAATTCAACAAGCGAAATTTGGACAACTTGATGTTCTTTGGATATTCTATTGTTTCAATGTTTATATCATCCACATATTCTTATTTAGGCTAAAATATAGGCTTGGAAGGGATGTAATTCTTATAAAAAATACTTTCTAGTGGGACTAGACCTTTGGGGATGAAATTATTCTTTAGATATCATATTTTATGATTTTCCATTTTGATGCTAAAACTTTGGTATGTTTTTATCTCTTCTTGGCAGTATGCATCTACAACTTATTATTCCTCTTGATCAATGCATGTGTTTGAGAAATCATCAATAATTTCTAGGAATATTTTAATTTTTTGGTCATCTTCAAGGAGTTTCCAATGCTTTTTATTATTAGGGATAGAAGTTTTGTATATCATTTCTACTTCATGCTTCAATCTAGGTCCAATGAGGGGGTCTAGAAGCACTTGCTGCTACAGCCAATGAGTTTTCATTTTGATTTAGTTCTCTTGTGAAAATATATATATAAAGGCATGGAATAAATTTCCTATTATATCCCACACTTTATTTGTGTGTGCTCTTATCTTGGGGTGTTAGTTTGGTAAACATTTTTAATTTTCTGCACTATTCATTTTGAGTCTCCAAAGATAAAAATCTGTGTAATCTCCATCTTCTTAGTAGTCTCCAATTCCAAAATGAGGTCCTCATACTCAAAAAATTATTAATCATCTCAAAACTTCCTATTATATCCCACACTGTATTTGTGTGTGCTCTTATCTTGGGGTGTTAGTTTGGTAAACATTTTTAATTTTCTACACTATTAATTTTCAGTTGTGTAATCCCCATCTTCTTAGTAGTCTCCAATCCCAAAATGAGGTCCTCATACTCAACAAATTATTAATCATCTCAAAATTTAATTTGAAAGACAAAAGAATCTCTTCTTGACTTGGGGATATGAGTATTGTTTCTGCTCTTGCTTCTCCTTTGGATGATGCTCCATCAAAATACATCTTCCAAATTTGATCTGGACATTAGGAACTTATTTTAATAACTGTTTTTGTAGAAATATATTCCTCATAGCCCTTTTTTATATCTAGTATTCAACATCCCATATCCTCTTCCAAAGAATATACGAGATAATTTATGGGACTAGTTTTGTCACTAATCACTTGGGAGAATTATTCCTCTCTTTACAATCTCCTACTTTTGTTAGAAAAAAGGACCGAAAATAAATAACAATAAATAAGATGAAAATATTAAACATATAAACACATTACAAGAGAGATACAAATATAATTTTGTTCACCCAAGATGGGATATGTCCACACATAAATTTGCTAGTCCTTTAGTATTATACCATCCAACAAAATCAAGGGATGTAACTTGAAACAAAATAGGTGCACTTCCTCTTCACTCTCTCATAGTGTCTCTCACACAATAATAGAGGTTCTTCTTATAATTCTACATTACAATACACAGTTGTATTACAATACTTTCCTTTTAAAGGGGAATTACCATGGAAAAATACCACGGGTCACCCAATACCATGGGCTCGTAAACTGTTGGCCAACAAACACCCCAATAAACATTTGTGGGGGGATGATGTCCTACTACACACCCTCTATGGGATGAGTGTACAGTAAAAGTGGGGTGCAAACATGGCTAAACAATAACATCTATGAATCAAGAGGATCAGGATCCACAACCAGCAGGTTTCTCCTGCAAACATAGGCATTGTAGCATACTTCACGTCCATTTGCATGGTTACTTCAATTTTCTTATCCAATTTCTTGACAATGACATGCCATATCTTGCAAGCATATATAATACCACCACATCCATTAGAATGGTCTTTCTAGGAAGTTGGGCTAAGGTTACCACCAAATATTTTATCATACTAAAACACTTCACATGCTTAATGTCAAAACTATATAAATCATGATATGGTTTAGTGACCTCTAATCCTAATTGTTCCATAACTACCTTTGGAATAATATTATGTGAGACTCGTGAATCTAACATACAATTATCCAATAATTTTCCATGTACAATCAAAGTAATGTAATAAGGGGTTGTGTAATGATTTTTCTCTTCTTATACCACAAGACCAATTGAAATTGCAGGGCTTTCATCTGCTAGATTTATTGTGTTAGAAAGAGTATTTGGCCCAGTCGAACTTAGGACTCTTTTAATTCATTTTTGATAAATAGGATTTTTCTCCAAATCTGACAAAGATATGCGAATTTTTATTTTTTCCAACTCATGTTCAAGATTAAAAGGAATTTGTTTTTTACTCTCTTTTTTTAGGCTCTGATATTTTAGGCAGTGAAAGCACTCCTTTCTTTTGTGGATAAAGTTTTAGAGAATTAGAATTTATATTTTGAGGATCAAAATATTTCCTAGCATCATTTTGTACTTCATGGATTTCATCATTTATTTGCTTAACTGGGCTATTTATTTGGGAAGAATTTGGTCCATGATTTGGCATAGAATTTATAACCCTTAGATTGTACATTATTTTGATTTCTTGATTACTCCCATATATCTCCTTTTTTAGAGATTTTATATAATATTCATGTGTAAGGTGAATTGCATCATTATCATAATGCATCCATATAATTTTTTTAGGAGGTTCAATGTACTCTTCATCAAGAGGAAAGTATGCAAGTTGATGATTGTTATTATTACTATTCTCTCTAACAAGGGTGTGTAAAGGGGGATGCTCATTTCTTCTTTCTCTTTTTATGATCTAGTGGTTGAAAGGTATTCTATACTAGTTTGGATGTCTTTTTACTATAAATTTGGGATTTCTATTTGCATTGTTTCCTTCAACCTCAAGTATAGTAAATTTATTGGACAAACCTGTAAGGATCCTTGACGTCTCTTCTATTTTCTCATCTTGATTTTCTTTGTTCTTACCAAAGGTACCAGCCTTATCTTTGAGATTCTTCTTGTCCAAATAATTCTTGTATTTTATCTTTCCTAAGGTATTAATTTTCCTTCCACATCTACAACATCATCTTGCATACTTAAAAGAGTTTCATATCTCCTCTCTCTAAGGATCATATCAAATTATGACTCAAAATATATTACATGTGTGACCTTAGTAGATACTTGGTAAGAGTTAATGTCTTCACGAATCTTATTATATATCTTGTTAAATTCCCCAATTGTTTTCCATTCTTATTCCTTAAGGAAACAAACTCTATAAGATAGTACAAATGATATCTCTTTTCACCCCACTTCCTCATGAAGGAAGCCTCTAGAACATGCCAATAATTTAAATAATTTGATGGTAAATATATGAACCATTTTCTCACCTCACCTTCTAAGGTTTGAACAAACAACCTCATAAACACATCATCATGTTCTATATAAATATTGTCAGTAAAGTCCTGAAACATAGCCATGTGTTCTTCAATTGTTATAGCTTTCTCCCCATCATGTTTTGGAAAAATATTAAAATAACTCTTAGGTAGGCCATGAATTTTGTTAGTTATGTTCAATGGGACATACTTGGTAGCTACCAAAAGTTATATAAGTGGGGTTGTAGATGGACCTCATCCTCTTCTTCCATCCATTAGGTGTTCGATGATGATATTTTGGGCCTAAGGCATAACAGGAGTTCTTTGAGGCTGAATTTAATGTGCTTCAGGGCTAAAGTGCTTCTAGATGGTAATACATAAGAAAAATTAGGTTTTAGGACTGGATTTAAAGGAGTTCTTGGAGTCTCAAGATGATTCCTATGATTATTTAAATCTTCTACCCTTTCTTGATTTTGAACAACAAGAGATACTAAAGGAGAATGAGCATGAGGATTTCCTTTCTTCCAAGTGTTCTGAAGTGTAAAAATATTCATCTAACTAGTTCTCAAGTCAGGGACAATCCAAAACTCTTTTGAGTATGGATTTTATTTGGTATTTCTCTTACCATGATTCAACTTGATTCATTGGATTCACTACGTGAAAATATTCAACCAAATTTATCTGATTTTGCTTTCACTACACAAAAATAAAATCTTTACTTTGTCGTACCTGAGGAAAATAATTTATAGTCCTCCATCCCCAACAACAACGCCATTTTTCATGTTAGTCCCTGAGGTATACTAGGATGAAATATAATATGTTCCAGGGCATGATGAGGCTCAAACTTTAAAAATGTTAGAGATAAATATGTATAAACTGATATGAATTGCTTGCTTCTTGAATTTATTTATGACTTAAAATATTCTAAACCAGTTTTGAATAGGTAACATCATTTCGAAGGAACTTCACAAAGTATAAAAGAGCTTGAATATGAAACGATATGACTTAGAAGATGGGGAAAAAACTTAAAACACTAGAGGTGCCTACAGGACAATTCTCTGATATTTACTGGTAGAAAAATGTACTAAGCTTTATTTAGAAGAATTCAATAGTTTATGACAAAACATAAACATCTCATGAACTTGTATGAATTATTGACAGTGTAAGATATAAAGAAACCATTGTAATGAAAACTCCATGTACAAATGGTTCACAAACACATTAATGAAATTGGGTCGAGGTCAATAAAATGAAATCTCTGCTAGCAACTTCATCATTCAACGAAATATGTATTAACAAAACAAATTAAGTTGAATTCACTACTCAAGGATTTATTATTTTATCATGAGAAGATATATGGACTAGAATAGACATCGTAAAACATGAATAAGAGACTATAACATGAGAAGAAGTTCTCTACAAAAACTCCACAACCTTAATATCTGAAACTCAAATTACATTGCAAAAAGGTCCACCGAATCCACAATATCAAGTGGTTCAAAAAATTACTAGCCTCAAGTTATCAACTCACATTAAATTATATATAACTTAGCTTGTAACAAAATTATGTTATCCTAAACATGTTTGTAACTAACTTTTATCCTCACACTTTTAACATTTAACTCTACATTTGTTGTTGACAACCTTTTGAATTTTAACTTTTCTTCTTAGCTTCTCCCGTATTTGTTTCCTTTAGATGGAGTTGTTTGTCCCCTCATTCATACCTATGACTGCACAACTCGCTAGCTTGGGGAATCCCTGCTTGACCCGTCATCTAAACATTTACCTTCCCTCCTAATGGCATAAAATCCAAAGGCGTTGGTTGACCTATGAATTGACTGGGAACTTTGGGACTTGTTGACTAATGGGATTCCTTTGAGTTGAGTTGGAATTATGTGATTTGGAATGAACCTCAGGTGGAAACATTACTTTTTGATATTTAACTATTTCTTGCTATGATTTCCCCAAAGGAATATGATATCTCTTTAGATCCTCCAAGAATATTTCATCCTCTGTGTTCTTTTCATATGATAATGGCCCTATATCTTTCAATAGATTCCATAGTCTCATTCATACTTCATTAGGCCCTATCAAGCCATCAATATGAAAAATACATAAGCCTCATCCTTAATGTTATGCCACCTTGCTTTCTTAGCAAGTGCATTAGGCTCAATTTCTAAAGCCATAATAACTCTGTAGAGACCTCTGTTGCAAAATAGTATCTCAATATTGGATTTCCATTCATAATAATTAAATGATGTCAAGGTTACTATCTTATATAGATCCATTCTTCGTTGTTGTGTTGCTGGTGAAAGAACTGAATACCTGCACAAAACTAGAAAAACATTTTTTGTTTAGCCTAACCAGGTTCTGATACCATATTAGATTTTGGCAGGAAAATCTTGGGCCAAAAACAGTCTTCACATATATTGCACAAGATAAATAAGAGAAGAATAATGGAAGAAAAAATATGAGAAATCTTCCATTTTTTATATTCAGTAATACAATGGTGTTACAATAAATATAATTCCAATCATCTGTATAAGATTCAAATCTACCAACTAAACCTAACTGACTGACTAACTAGAAGTGTCTTAAATCACTATCGGAGGTCACTAGTCTAAATCCACATGTCTAATTCAATTAATAATAAGGTAAAACTAGTTAAACCAGTTAAAACTATGAGTTAGGTGAGAAAAGGGGCTTACCCTCATGCATCCATGAAAAACTGGCACTAACAAAACTGAAATACGTCTAATTGAATGTAACTAGATATTGACTTAGCATAACTACCTCCCTACCACAACCAATCGATGGAGGATGTTGGTGGCAGTCTGAGTGGCTCCTAAAATGTAGGGATTGGTCTCAGAGTCACATCAGCTCATGCATGCACATGCACTAAGTGGAAGATAACCTCTCTATATGTTCTCCACACTCTAGTGGTTGGTACCAATAGACCCAATGAAACTGATGGACCCAAAGGCTCTGGTGGACCCAATGGCACCAAACTTAAGTAAATGACTTCTAAGTTAGGAATGATGATATAATAGACTATAAATGGACAAGGATACAAAGGGAGGATTAATAATTATACTAAAACCCCGCTTTATTCCTAACTTTGTATGGCTTGGGCCTTGGTAACTAAGACCAAAGGTCACCCATTACAATCTAAAATGCAAAATTTTATTTTTCCACGAAAAAATGAGGAAAAAGGCAAAACTGCATGGGGAAAATCCTTCCTAAAAAATGGGCATGGCACAAAATTTAAATAAATATCTTCACTCCCTCTTTTTTTTTTACTTGAATAAGCTATATGTACTGCTTCTTGGTAAAAAAATTTGTAGAGTTGTGGTAGATTCCATGATCATGTATCCGATTTTCAATGTTGTGTAGACAAAAAGCATGAGGAGAAGCCTCTTGTATCTCATATTCTGGTGATGAAGGAGAATCATATGAGTGATATTTTATGTGACAACATATAATATCATATCTGAACATAAAATCAGATATGAAGAATATATCTGTGCAATCATCTCCTAACAAAAGAACATAAATCAAATGAACAGGCTCAATTTCTAGTGTAGTTGCATAATGGTGAACCCGATCATAAACCTTATTCCCAAACTGAAGTGAAACCTTTATAATTCTGTAATAGATCTCATGAGCCTCTTATATATCATAAATTGAGTCATATGGAGCAGCAAGAAACCAAGTTATAGTGGCTCCAAAATCTTGTTGAGTTAGAATAGGAAAACTAGGTTTAACTAGTCTACATTGACAATTGGGCAAATCTGGTGAGCACAAGGATCTAAAATTCGAACTAATAAAATTTATATCAGAACAAAATTTATTTAAAATCATCCTAATTATATCCAATTATAATTAAAACCAACCAATGACAGAAAACAAAGACATGATAACAACTTTCACCAGTTATACAATATAGGAAACCATGAAGTTGTCTAGTTTACCAACTGAGGAGTTTGGGAGTTGTAGGGTATTCTGAGTATAAAATGGATGAGAAAGAGGTGTCATAACATGAATATCAAGCTGAAAATAATATTCTAAATCAGAGAAAGAATAATCTGAATGTATTTTGAAGGATTCGGATGAAGACAAGTAAAAAACTAGTGGTAAAAAACTAGTATTGAGTGGAGATGGCTCTGGGATAGTGATAGGTATTTTTTCAAGGGGAGGAAAATATATTTAAGATTCAAATATATCAGAATGAGTATCAAAATAATATACATCAGAAATATACTTTATTCTAGAAACCAATGCATGAGCATCATTACCTTTGAATTGCATAGTGTTACAGTGCTCATGGGGATCAACATATTTTTCCCTTCTTGCAAAATCTAGAACATCAATGTTGTTTCTTTCAAGCAACTGAATCATGGTGTCCATTTTATTTTTAAAGAAATAATTTTTATTATGAGAATATTTTTTGCAATAGGTACACTGTGATCTTCCTTTCTTGTTTCCCTCCTTCTTGAAATTCGAGCCTTCATCAGTAGAGTTAGATCCTTCATCTTCGGATTATGACTTTGTCTTTTTCTCATTCACTTTTAGCTTTCATTTGGTCTTGAGATTATTTATTCCAAGAGAAACAAGTGCATTATACTTTGATGTTTTGAGACTCCCCATTTGAATCATATTGATATTCTCTTGTGCGACAGAATCTATGAATGCATCCAAGGATGGCATCCTCCAATTTCGAATTGCAAGCGTAGTAGCATAGAATGTTGTCACAAAAACTTAGTATTCCGGACCCAAATTCGATAGAATGGAGAGGATTAGTTGATATTATTCCTTTGTAATACCAAACTGCTTGATAAAAATTACTTGTGACTTAAACTTGGTGATGAAATTCTTAATTGTTTCTAATTCACTTCGTATCAATGAGATCAACTCATTATCTAATTGATGTGCTCTAAGATCATCTTGTTTTATGAAGAGGGCATGTCAATCCATCAATATGAAAAAGAAGTTTAGGAGAGAGAAAGAGAGACAAAGCAATCCATAAGCTTCATCCTTCCTGTTATGCCACCTTGCTTTCTCAACAAGTGCATTAGGATCGATTTCTAAGGCCATATTAACTCTGTGGAGACCTCTGATGCGCAATAATATCTCAATCTTGGATTTCCATTCATAATAGTTGAATGAATTTAAGGTTACTATATTAGATAGATCCATGCTGTGTTGCTGGTGAGAGACCTGAATACCTACACAAAACTATAAAAACAATTTTTGTTTATCCTGATCGGGCTCTGATACCATATTAAATTATGGAAGGAAGATCTTGGACCAAAAAAAGTCTTCACATATATTGCACAAGAAGAATAAGAGAAGAATAATTGAAGAAAAAATATGGGAAATATTCCATTTTCTATATTCATTAATACAATGGTGTTACAATAAAAAAAATTCCAAACATGTGGATAGGATTTGAATATACCAACTAAACCTGACTAAACGAATAACTAGAAGTGTCTTAAATCACTATCGGAGCTCACTATTCTAACTCCACATGTCTAATTCATTTAATAATCAGTTAAAACCAGTTAAACTAGTTAAAATGGTGAGGTAGGTGAGAAAAGGTTCCTACCCTCATGCAACCATGCAAAACTGGCCCTAATTGAACTGAAAGACATCTAACTGAATGTAACTTGAGATTGACTTAGAAAAACTACCTACCTACCATAACCAGCCGATGGAGGCTACTGGTGGCACTTAGAGTGGCTCATAAAATGTAAGTATTGGTCTCAAAGACACATCAACACATGCATGCATATGGAGTAAGTGGTAGATAACATCTTTATGTGTTTCGTACACTCTAGTGGTTGGTAACTGTGGACCCAATGGCTCTGGGATACACAAAGAATATGGTGGACCCAATGGAACCAAACTTAAGTAAATGACTCCTAATTTAGGAATGATGATATAATATACTACAAATGGACAAGGAAACAAAGGGAGGATTAATAATAATCCTTACAACTTTATGACCCAATTAAACATACTTTTAAATGCAATTATGTCATTGGCTAATTATCGTTTGTTATTTTGTGTTGTTTTCAGTACGGTCTTCTTTAGTACCATCTTCCTGAACATCTTGATTAGTTGTTTCATGTTGGTATTCTACAATTCTTTGAGTTGTCTCCTATTTCATATATTCAAATAATCAATGATTTTCTTTTCCTACTCTAGCTTTTTTCCTATCTTTGTTGCCACTCTTTTTGCTTCCTCTTTGGTAGGTTTATAAGTGTCTATCTCATCTTGTATGACTTCACAACAGTCCCATTTTCTCATGAATAAATAGTATATTGATTTTAGAGCATCATACCACCTATTACAATGGTCACATACCACCTAGGACACACCTTCATTTGTTTTTCACTCATGTTGTATAGTCCAAACCTTGGTTATGTTGGTCTCCTAAGATATTCAGGGGTTTTGGATTAATAAATGCACCCATATGACCACATTTGATCATTCATGATCTCATTCACCCTCATTAATGAAATTTTTTTCCTTTGGGTGCTCCCACTTCTTAAAATAGGGAAATGGTTTGACCAAAGGCACACATGCATTATATGTGAGTGTTTTTTGCTCTTTTGGACCATTAAATGTTTCTTAGAGCCACTCCCACTAACCCATGCACTCCAGCACACCTATCCTACCCTTATTTATGTCTTATCATGATTCACCCATGTTCACATGGACATTTGTGATTTTTTTGAGGTGGTTTTGGAGCTCAGTGGTCAACCTAGGGGGGTTTGAGGCCCAATCTAAGCTTGCCACATGTATGCTATCAATTTTCCTCCAAAAGGTAAAAATTTTATCCTATTGTAATATATTCATTTTCTATACATATTTATATGTTGAAAACTAATAAGAAATGCAGTTATTGGCACCATCTCTATGTGTTAATTTTTCTCTTTTTCACTGTTTTATGCATATTTTGTGAAATTATTGAGTTGTGAGGATTATATTAGCTCCTATATATTGTTTTAAATCATAGTTTCACCTGGTATTAGACCTATTTGATCTAAAAATCGAATTTGGAGAGTCTAAGTTTCTATCTAGGGTCTCCTCCAGAAACATTTGAGAGTTTGCATTGCAGGTTGTTCCAGTGTTCTTTGTCACTTAAGCGCAATAAGAAATGGATAAAAATCATATATTTACTATCCCATTCAAATATTTATAATGGAAGGACAAAATGGTGATCCATTTGAGGTCAAAAGGTCTCTACACAGTAACCATGAGAACTGAGAATGAACCCAACTCTGTTGTGGAAAAGTCTAAGTATTTCAACGGGTTGGAGGAAGCAATTCGGATGATTTTTCTCAGTATTTAGAGGGATATTTTATTTCATGTATAAATTATTACAACAACCAATGAATTATGAATCAATATTGATTCACTATTTGGAAAGACTGACAAGATGATATGACACTGACTCGAAAATGAGTTGATCATATTGATCCCAAATAATTTTGAGACAATCAAGGATTTATTCACCAAGTTCAAATCCTTGGTACTTCAGCTGAAATAGTGTGGCATCAAAAACAAATAAAAGCAGTTGATCTTGTCCATTCTTTCGAATCTAAGTCCTAAATATTTAGTGTTTGTCTCGACATTCCACTCAGGAAAGCAGATAGCTCGAAATTGGAGAGTTCCCACCCTAGAAGACTTCATGGATTCTTTGAATCAAGAACAAGCAAATTTGGTTCAAAAAAATGCCATCAAATCTTCCAAGGATCTATCCCTTGCTGTATGTTTTTTAAATCAATCCCATGGAAAGAATAAAGCCAAAGATTCAAAGCAACAAGAGAAGAAGAAGCAGGAGAAGCCCAAATATTGTGATGGGGGATTCAAAGAAGCAAGAGAAGAAAAAATGAACTTACTATCACAAAGGTTTGAATCTAGACAGTGCATGCATGAATAAAACTATAGACATGATGGCGAAAATCCTTGATAAGAACAACCTTCCTCTTCCATATGGTGCAAGGAAGAAAGAGGGAGTCTCAAATTCTAAGAACAAGGATAGATGTCATGCATTGGTTTTTGGATCTTATATTTATTCCTCCTTCAACATAGATTCAGGTGCCTCAAGGAACATGGGTTTAGTTCAAGACACTTTCTAGGCTTTACATCCATACAGTGTCCCGACCATATTCATGGGTGATGACTCTGAGATCCCAAGAATAGAGAATTAAAGGAGATGGCCACATGCATGTTGGAGGATAAGTATTTTTATCCTAAGATATGGTATTAAGACATAAATTGTGTTTCATACATTCAGAATAATTTCCACACAAAGAATTGAAATAGAAAACTCCATTTGAGGATTGCAGTGGTCACAAGCCCAATGTTTCTCATTTCAGGTTTTTTGGCTCAAAGGCTTGGGCTAGAATTCTTCCCAAGAAGAGAAAGTCCTTGAAACCTAAAATAAAGGAGTCCATAATGGTTGTATGTGATGAATATTAAAAGGGACACAATCTCTCTGATCCATCATCTCATAAAACTTTCATTGAGAGAAGTGTACAGTTCGAAGAAGAGCCCATGCAAGAGATTGAACTAGTCAAGGGGGATTGCTCACACCCTCCACTCAATAATGATGTAAGTGATTATATTTCTCTGATTTTTATTATTATAATATGGTAATTGAATATTATGACATTCTTTCATATCATGGATCACTCATAAGGACAAAATGGGATGAGAAAACCATACAAGCAGCTCGTGATCTTGTTGGAGATCCACTAGACTCTAGGAAGACTAGATCTCAGTTTCACAATGATTTATCCACTTGTGATTTGAATATTCCAGAGAGATGATTTATGATGGTTGGATGTGATACTAAATTATATGAGTAACCATCACATTATACAATATGGAAAACATCCATGTAAGAATATTTCAAGTCTTTTCAAGACAATGAAACTTGGGAGTTGGTTCCTCTACCTTTGAAAAGGTAACTAGTGGAATGTAATTGGGTTTATAGAACCAGCATGGTTTTTGATGGTACAGAGATGAAGTATAATTCCAGTTTTTTTTCCAAATTCTTCTCTCAATTCCATGGAGTGTACTATACAAAGACATTTGCACCAGCTTCAAAGATGGACTCTATCAAGCTAGTTTTGTCCATTGTTGCATCTAAGTGATGGGAGCTGCACCACATGAATGTGAAGAGTGTTTTTATTCATGGTAAAATTAATGAGGAGATATATATGTAGCATCTTAAATGTTTTCTTCATTATCCTTCATTTTTTTTTAGGTTGAAGAAGTCTATATATGGCCTCAAGCAAGCCCCCAGGGCTTGGTATGCTAGGATGGACAACTTCATTCTATCACAAGGATTTGATAGATGAAAATCTAATCGTAATGTATATATGATGAATTTATATGAATCTATTCATATAATAGTATGTATTTTGATGATATTTTGATCACTGGAATTTTCATTGGTGATATAGGTTCAATTCAGTCTTCATTTCACAATGTGTTTTCAATACTGACCTTGGATTGTTGAAACAATTTCATGGCTTGGAGATTGAGCAATAACATGCACGTATTAAGGTAATCCAATAAAATTATGTTGAAGAAATATTATTAAATTTCAAAATGGATGAATTTAAGGCATTCAAGTCTCGCTTCTTTTCAGGAAATAAAGTAGGTGATTTTGGTTCATCTCCATTCGTGGACAACTCATTGTATAGACAACTAATTGGGAGCTTATTGTGTGTCACACTCTCTCAACATGATTTGGATAATGAATTAGGTGTAATTGCAATGTATATGTGGGATCCTCATGATATCCATTGGAAGGATCCTAAAATTATCTTGAATTATGTGCAAGGAACCAAACACTTTGTGATACACTATGTTGCTAGTTCTCCACTAGAACTAATTGGATTTACTAATTCTGATTGGGATGGAGATTCTATTGACATGAAGTCCACTTCAAGTTATGTATTCATGATTGCAAATGGCCCCATATTCTCATCAAGCAAGAAGCAACACACTATATCCCTTTCATCAGTTGAAACTGAGTATAGAGGAGCAGTGAATGCAACTACATAATGTGTGTGGTTGCAAGGAATTATTGGAGAGCTTGGTTTTGCATTTGATTCAACCACTGTCATTTGGTGTTACAATAAAATTGAAATCAATACATCCACATATCTATTATAGAGACATACGACCAAGAACATTAACATACACATGCACTACATCAGGAGCTTGGTGCATGGGCAAGTGATATCATTGCAATATTTCTCATTTGCATAACAAATTGTTGGCATCTTCACCAAGAGATTCACAGAGAAGACATTCACCTATATGAGGTCACTCCTTAGAGTGGGTGACACATGGTGAATACTGATATTTACTTTCATATTTGGTCCATTTCCGTTTTATAGGGGATATTTTTTTCCCATGTGGTTTTCCTTCTTACCTTGGTTATATGGACAAATAATTTTTTTGTAAGAGGTGACTTGATCCTTAGTTTCCAAGGCCTCAATTTTCGATGTGATTACACTAAGTCAAGACTAAGGGGGTGGGGGGGGGGATTTATAGAGCATCATACCACCTACTACCATGGTAACATACAACCAAGGAAACACCTTCATTTGTTTTTCACTCATGTTGTATAGTCCAAACATTGGTTATGTTGGTATCCTAAGGTATTTGGGGGTTTTGGACTAATAAATGCACCCAGGAGCCCACATTTGATCATTTAGGAGATCATGAACCATAATTAATCAAAAAAATCCATTGGGGTACTCACAATCTGTAAAACATGGAACTGGTTTGACTAGAGGTGCCCATGCATTGTATTTGAGTGCTTTTAACTCTTTTGGACCATTAAATGTTGCCTAGAACCACTCCCACCCACCCATGCACTCCATAACGCCTATACTACTATTATTTATGTCCTAGAATAATTCACCCACATTCACATCGCTATTTGTGACCATTTTAGGTGGTTTTGGAGCTCATTGGTCAACCTAGGGGGGTTTGAGGTCCAATCTAAGCCAACCAAAATTTATGCCACCAAATTGATTCCAAAGGATACCAATTTTATCCTATTGTAATATATTCATGTCATAGACATATTTTCATGTTGGTAAATAATAAGAAACTCAGTTATTGGCACCATCTCTATGTGTTAATTTTTCTCCTCTTCACTGTTTTCTGCATATTTTGTGAAATTCTTGAGTTCTAAGGATTCTCTTAGCTCCTAGATATTGATATGAATCATATTTTCACAATATTGTCCCATATATATTTATTTTTTCTTTTCAATAAATGGTCCCCCTCAAAATATAGATTAAGCTTAGTAGTATGAGTTTTCAGCTCATTAACTTCATTCTTTGCATCCTCAAGGTCATCCTCCCTTTTACTGATTTCTCCCCCTTGTCGCAATATTCTATCATCCTTTTTACTTATATTAGCCTCTAATTCTGTGATCTTTTTATCTTTATCATGAGGCTCCTGAGTTGGTGGTTGTGTTTTCTATTGAGTTAGGATATCCTCGTCCATTGCATATATCACTTCTTTGGATGCAAGTTGTTTCAAAGGATCCTTCAAACACTGGTATAATTCTATTGTAGGTTTCCTCTAATCCTGTGCTTCTAAAGATGATGTATGAGTAGAGATATCTATACTGATGGATTTCTTTTGAAGTTTGAGAGATGATATATGTGTTTTTAAATAATTTATCTTTCTCTCTCTTTCCTTGGCTAGATCTTTGCATTGCACATAGATTGCATAAATCTACTCTCTCTCTTTAAACCAATGTTATTTAGTAGTATAAACTAGCTAAGCAGTGGGAATTTTTAACTTCTTCTTCAAATTGGATATATCATTGTATTTCTTTTATATCAAGGATTTAAATTGGGATGCATCTAAAGGGTTAGACCTCAAATCTATAATATTATTTTCAAGTTCCTTGATGGTGACCTATTTAGCTCTAGTGGTTCACTTATTCACTTTCCACAACTCTTGAAATTTACTTATCCCCTCCCATAATTTATTCTTTTTTTGGCTAAATTCATCTCTTTAGTGCGAATCATGTCACTTGCTTTCCTGTAGAAGTCTACATTATCTAATTTTCAAAATTCCTTCTAATTTATTGTATGTTCACCTACCTTCCATTCACTGAGATTTAAAGTTCTAGGAACCTTAGGATCTATGACGATGAATTTAAAAGTTTATTCTTTATGTTATTCCATTTCCATAAGTCTCCTTTCTTCCATTAGCACTTGTTTTCTTGTCTCTGCTACTAAATTTATACTCTTTTCCCCTATGTTCATGTTCCTTGTTTGAAAATATTTCTTGACGAGTATAAGGCTTGATGAAGGAGATGCCTAAAAACATTGAGGAACTAGGAACTCTAAGGAGGAGTAATATGTGTATCTGATTGGAGGCCCTCTAAAGCTAGTTGATGCCTATGGAATTAGCTCTTCTAACTCTCTTGTTAACTCTTACTCTTTATCCTTCTCGACCAGTGCTTGATTTGTATCCTAAAGCTCTGTTCAATCCTTCTTGGTTGTTGGACCCTGTTCTGACTGATCTATATCCATATATATATATATATTTCCTCTTCTCCTCTTTTTTGTCTAGCTAGTTGTTATGATCCAATCTTCTCTTCTAAGGGTTTCCTGGGATTCTTGGACCTCCTACCATCTTTATTTATTAGGTATTATCTCCCAATATGGTTTGAGAACACATGTGTATGTGGTTTCCTTATTGGATACCCTTTATTTAAATATGAATTTATGTGGGTCATATGCTCATGTTTCTACTTTCTCTAGATTCAAATATCTCAATAATCCTTCTATAAACTGTAATACATTCAAGGTTGTTACTAGGAAGAGCCCCACATCCTTTCAAAGAAGGAAAGTCTTATGCTACCTGAAATACCTAAAATTAATTTCATCTATAAATGAATATTTGCTAGATATATTCCATTTCTAGTATTCTCATGGTTAGGAATGTTGGGAGATTGTACGGTTCCTCTTCAAAACCATGTATCTTGATGATTGTGTGGTATTTATACAAAAACCAGTCTCCTACTCTCATGTCGAGACCAAATTGTAGCAGGTATTTTCCTTCTTATAGAATTTAGGTTTGAACTAGTCACTATCATGTCAAAATTAAATGCGTAGTGATAATACACACTTTCATTTCTAGAAAATATAGGCTTAGGAAGTTTATGTTTGGTGATATGAAACATTTTGACTATGCTAGGATGACTAGTTAGGGTAAAAAAATTCTTTACTAAAGTGGAGGTTAAATTTTGTTTCTTTTATCGACAAGTAAAACAAAGGAAAGGTGTGGATAAAACATAGTGAATACTTGGAGGGATTTGACTTGGATGTACATTAGACCATTGGTTACAGGTGTTGTATGGTTAGATGCATTGAGTTGGGTACCATAGATTTTCCTTGGATAAGGAGAAGGTTTTTGAAAAGGTTATTTTCCACCTTTAACAGATATAATATTTTAAATGGACACTTGGAAATATTTTACTTGAGAACGATAGGTGACGTTAGGCAGTGTCAATAGAGCCTTACTTGCCACATGGTGGTTAAAAGTGGGTCAAATTTGATGTCAGAATATTAGCTTTGCATGAATTGATATGGTCACTTTATGACTATGGGAGGAAACCAACCTATTTTCCCAAAATGGTAATGCCTAGCGAGCCTGGTGGTTTTTGAAAAAGGCTTCAAGGAAGCGTGTTCAATCACAACTCCCCACGTGACCTTGGATGTTTTGGGGACAACATGCCCTTAGGATAAAATTATCCAGGGTGCATTTTATTGGTGCATTGCTAATATAAGTCGTTGATATGTCACTCACTTTTTTAAATTAACACTTTAGATTCATTACTTATCTTCCTTACACTTTACTAGGACGTGATTTATCTTAGTCATAGATATTTAAAAGATGTAATGGTGATCCGCTCTTTGTTTTCAGTGCCCAACACTTTAACCTATGTTCATCAACATGTTACTGCTGCAACTACTTCCCCAAATTTTTTACATTTTAGGGCCCCTCCTTCCATTTTTTATTTTGAAAGAACACTTACACTTATTTCCCAACTTAGATAACCCCCCTTGCATACCTATTATTTCCTAGAAGCTAGAGAATAAATATTTTCCAAAGCCTTAAGTGTTATTTTGGTAAAATATCCTTCGGAGTGACCTTGGAAATATGCCTTACATAAAAATTCTTCTTTTTATTTCAGATCAACGGCTGAGAATCGCTTTGAAATGGATCAACAGTCCAGGAAATAATGAAAGAGGAAAGGCAGAAGCAGAAAATATCAAGTTTTTGTTGTGGAAAGTTGAAGTTCTGATTTCTAATTTCCATAAATCAAGGTCTGACGATCATAGAGGATTTCGCAAAAATCAGCGGTCAAGAAAAGGCAGAAGTGGAAAAGAGGAAGTGGAAAGATTAGCTTGAAACTTCATGAAAGATTAAAAATCCTCTTTCCAATTTCTGCTTTTCAGAAGGGAAGAAACAGAAAGGTTAAGGTTTGAACTTCGTGAAAGATTGAAAATCCACCTTCCGATTTCCGATTTCGAGAAGGATAGAAGCAAAAAATCCAAAGTTTAATTTCGGAAAAGATTGACTTTCCACTTTCTGATTTCTGCCTTCCAAAAGGACGGAAGCAGAAAGGTGGAGGCAGAAAAGCCAAAGTTTAATTTCAGATAATATTGATTTTTCGCTTTCCGATTTCCGCCTTCCAGAAGGGCAGAAGAAAAAAGGTGGAAGAGGAAAGCTAAAATTTTAACTTTATAAAATTGTCGAGGCCGCATGATCTAATGGTTGAAATCAAACCCGATCCATATTTGAGATAATCTGAGTCATCCAACCTCTATTTTTTTTTTAATGTCAACCATTAGGGAAACTGAGAGATCTTCCTCTCGAAGCTTAAACTAAAATAAGATTGCTTGCATAACATGGCGTTGGTCATTATCTATTTTTTGTTTAGTAATTGATGCATATCATTAAATTTAAATACTATGAATTATTGTTGTTTCCATATCAGATATTCTCTCATTATGTTTAATTTATATGTCATAGGTATTATTGTTCACCAAGTTAGGATGGGTGATTGTGAGATCAGGTAAAGGTTGCATATTTGGATGGTTGATATTCAAAGGTAGAATAAGATCTAAGATCCTGAAGAACTCTATTATTTTAACGTGTAAGGAGAAATAAATTTCTCAGATCGGTGGAATGGCGTAGAACCTACATTTTTAAATGGCCAAGATCAAAGGTTGAATCAGATCTATGGTGGAGAAAAATTTCACTGATTCAACAAGCATGGGGAAATGAAATTTTGAAATATGCAGAATTCGGTACAAGGTGCGGGTTTCAATGGCATAGATCATCCTTGATCTCAGATCTATGGTTGGTGTGGATTTCGCAGCCGAAACATGCACAAAAGATAAAATATTTCAAGGCTATGAAATTTAGTAGAACCTGCACTTTTGAATGACGGGGATATAGGAAACATTTTGATCTATGGCCCACATTAATTTCGCAATGAGAACAAGCAAGAATTTTACCAAGATGAGGGACTTCGAAATTGGGTAGGCCTGTTGGCAGGGGTTTTGGGACAAGTCAGCTATGCAGCATCGTGGATGTTGTACAAGGGAAAAAGACATTGCACAAGTGCATAATGGTGTGCAAAGCAAAGAATGGAATATTTTCTATATTTTGTGTCACGTTTTTGTACTTTGGACCATATTTTGTGGATATTGTTCATAGTTTTGTAGAATCAGTTAAGAGTTAGTTAGGAATTCATCCAAGTGGACCTTGAATGTAAAGGCGCAAGCCTATAAATACAAATAGAGTTGTAAGTGTATAAGAGACTTGGATTGGCATAGAAGAGAACTGATATACATGAGAGCAATATCTGTAGATCTATTGATCTATTTTTGAATCTGTGGATTATTGCGTAGAAGTAATATGACAAGACAAAAGTTGATCTGAAATACTATTTTCTTTTATCTTTTTATGTCTTACTATTTCTACAATAATATGGTGAATGTTAAGTGAAAATGTGACATGGATCTATGATGCAATGTTTCTTGGTTCTAAATGATGTTATCTTTCTAGATCTTCTTGCGCATCAGTATGCTTAATGTATTTTTGAATGAATGATGCAATATGTTATGAGAAATGATGAATGGTCCTATTAATGGTTAAGTAATTGGTCAGATATGTTAATTTCATCAGTTGTCGATGCACATAGTCCTCTTCTATTCTGCGACAAATTGGTTCTGATAACTCTCCCTCGAACATATTGGGTGAGACCTCATCCACTTCGCAGGTGTTGCTGGGTAGGGTAAACCCTGTCTGGGTTGGTGCTCAGGGAGATCACAGTGGGTTAAGTGTCGATAGAGAGGAACCCCTATCGACTAGTATTTTTTGGCTAGGTTTGTGTTAACAAATGGTTCCATTTTCGGGACCATGTTGTGACTGAGGGGAGGATATGTGGCATCCGATGAGACTAGAAATTTAGGAGTGGTTCGACCAAAAGTTACAAGAATTTGCTGAGATAGAAAACTAGAACCCGAGATTGAAAATGGATAAATGGTTGGAAACGCACATAAACAATGGTAAATCATGCCAACCACTTGTACAATATGATGGGAAATTCAGAGAAAACATACTTGCAAGACAAATTTCGAAGGAGGTGAGCCAAATTCCTGGACCTCTGAATTGATCCAAGATTTGTAGTATACTGACAACAGGGCATCGAGGCTATTGAAGTCTAGCTAGATAGTATCCTAGATGGCTATATCACCGAGTTTGCGGTTGATACTACTAAATCATATAGTGAAGCAGAAAGGGAATTCTTCATCGGACCAAGAGGTATATTCTTATTGTCCCTGCAATTGTCAATTAATATGCTTGTCTATAAAAAAGGCATACTAAATATGCACCTCGAGTAGTATATCTTTGGAGTGCGAAGTTCGTGGATATTGTGACGAAAGGGGGGAGACGAATGTAAGGATAAGGGGTAGATGGGTGCAAGTTTCAGCGATACTATGAGGGAAGTCAAGGAAGAAAATTGTATTACGAGGGGAGGAACAAGGTTTCGATAAGAGAAGAGGAAGAGGACATGGGAAGGTCTTGCTGTGATCAAAATGCAAGACCACGAAGGAAGACCACACAAAATTAAGTGACCCTATAGCGACAAAGAGGACAACCAGGATATGCCTAGGATAACGGTAAGATCAACCTCCAGCACCAATGTTCCCACACCTCCATGCACTACTATGCATTCAGGAAGAAATATAAGTTCCACATTGCCTGTCTGACGTGCCAGCAACACTCTGGTAGTAGAGTAGTATCTATAGGAAGAAGGACCAGGATGGTGAGTGATGACATGAAGTTACCTTTGTTCCATGGAAACGGGACTGACGATCCCGAGCAGTATTGGTTTCTATGTGAGGTGGTATGGATTGTCAGAAAAACTATGGATGATGATGTCAACAAGGGCCAATTAGCGACCACTCTTTGGGGTCATGTGCTAGATTGGTACATGAAATTTACAGAAGTTCCTACAGGGACCCCTGCAAAGACATTGGCAGAAATCAAGAAAGGACTCATTGAAGAATTCAGGAAACCAAAGTCTGAAGCGTAGTACATTACAAAGTTGAAGGAGATTAAGAAGTTTTCGAATGAAACTGTTTGCGACTTCGACCAGATATTTAATATGTTAATGGAAAGAGTTAGTTTCGATATGAGCGATTTCTAGCACAAGGAATGGTTCATCATAGTGCTGGTATCTCATATCTGGCAATCACTGATGTAATGGAAGATCGCGGCACGGAGCAAGGTCTTAGAGATCGTGATGAAGTTGGAGGCTTCACCCATTAGAGAAAGTGCAGTTGGTATGAACCAAATTTAGGAACAAATGGAAAACTTGATGCTTCAGTTTAAAGATATAAAGAATGGTAAAGAGCATCGTGAAGACCTTTCGTGTACTTAGTGTCGCACACATGGACATACCAAAGATACTTTTCCTGATTTTTGAAATTATCTATTGTAAGGAGCATCAAACTCATTTAGTTTTGGAAGTGTGCCATGGTACCAAATTTGTCAAGTATATGGGCATTTACATGAAGAATGCGGAAACATGCAGAAGATGGTTAAGAAGCCGACAGATCTATACTGCTAATTTTGTCGATCTGTTGGGCATGAAGATAAAAACTGTTGCACATACAACCTACTTCAGGAAAGAAGATATGGCTCATACTATGTAAAGGGAGAAGTACAGTATCCCTAGCCATAGATGGTATTCCCACCACCCCCACCATAGTATGTACCACCACCGTAGATGCAATTTATACCACCACAGCCGCAACCACAGTTTGCACCACACATGCAGTATAATTAGAATTCAATGGCTCTGTAACAGCCACAATACGTTCACTTAGCACATTATGTCCAGTAGTAGCCAAATTCCCCATAGTAGCAGCCGAATTAGCTGCAGTACTAGCAGCAATGAGGATTCTGAGGCCGAGGAGGTAGACAAGTTCATGGATCTGTCCAATGTTATAATTGTGGCGTATTGGGTCACTATCATAGGTATTGTCCACATTTACAGTGCTCGTGTACATATAGTATCGTGATTGATCAAACTATTGAGAACTGTCCATAGCTGATCGCAAGATGGAAGGCCAGAAATGTTCCTTAGTTACAGAATCAGAACCAGTTGCAGAATCAAAATCAGCTACAACACCAGAACCAATTGCCAAACTAGAATATAGTGCAGATTCAAGGACATAAACAAATACCAATTCAGAACCAAATTGAGACTTATAAAGTAAATCAACCTATGAATCCACCACTGAATTAGAATCAGGGCCCAACAGTTGCAACGATCTCGGTGGAACGCATAACAAAGGATTTTGACGTCATTGTCATCACTTGCGGCAGTGTGACAACTAAAGAATATAGCCCTCATCCACAAATTTGTTTGGGTGGGAAGAAGAAGGTATAGTTCGATATCAATATTGAGAAGGAAACATTATTTGAAGCATGTGATCTAATCGAAAGTAATCCTGGTAAGTCACCTATTCATGAAATGCCTAGTTTTTTTTATTCTTCTTTGGAGGCAGGACCATCGCGGCAGCATGGTACCTTGAAGAACTTCTTTGAATTTTTCTTGTCACTGGAAAGAGATATTGATGCTCTTACTGATATGGATAACCTATTGCATTGACCAGCTAAGGGGAGGAAGTACTCCACGGTGAATTATTTGCATAAGAAAAAGACGGGCATAGAAATGCACATGAACATCCAAATTGGAGACTATGAAGTAGATTCAGTTATTCTGGATCTAGGATAAGATGTCTATATTCTGACAAAACAAACATTGCAAAATATGGGGAGGCCAACATTAGGCTGGTCTTTAGTGCAGCTGTGATTGGATAATCAATCCAAGGTAAAATCGATCAGGTGTGGGTCACACCTGGTAGTGGATGTTGAAGGTATGGATACATATGCTTATTTTGATGTAATTGAAGTTGTAGAGGATGGAGGCTCCTATCCCAAGTTATTGGAGATTGGATGGGTGAATGATAGTATGGTAGTAATCAACTTTAAAAAGCAGATGATGACATTTGAGAATCAAGACATGAGAGTCATCGCTCCCATGGATCCAACCGAAGGGCGAAGGTATATTGATCCAGTAAAATACGAAGTTTGTCAAGGGATGGGATCATGCTTACAACATTTCAAAATATTACATCCAACCAACTATTGATGGATAAATTGGCTAGAATAGTGCTAGATCTACTTCTTTCGATTTGGACAATGCATTAGAGAACTAGCAGAATTGCATGCATGAAGTATCAGTCAAGAATCGTGGTTTGATCACATAGTCATTGTGTCTTGTCATGACGACTGAGGTTATTGAATTTCCCATTTATGAAGGAATTCCCTAGTTATCCAAGTTTCTTCTTGAATTCGAAGAGAAGGTGTCAGAGAGACATCTATTTCTAGTGTTGGAGGAGGCACTGAAAGCTACTCCAACACGTTGGTGGGAAACTCATAAAAAATCAATTAGTGGATGGTTGAAGTGTCGACGACTGATGACAGTTCGGTTTGGAAATTTAGAAGTATACCATGCTAGATGATATGATGGGAGGAATAGTCCTAGCGATCATATGATTGAATGTCAGACCTTATGGGCATCACAACCAAGGGATGAATGGGTCCATGGCTTTGTCCACACACTGGATGCGATGTCACGATCATGGTATGTATCAACTGAGATATGTAGGAAAATAACCACTTTGGAGGAGTTGAAATTTTGTTTTATGCATACCTTTAGCTTCATGGATGCCAATTCATATGTCCATAATACGCTATAGCTCATCTGTGATGTGGTGCTGACAGTGGTTCCGGTCGCATATACAATGGATCCACATGTGCATTTCCACATGTAGTCGATGATGAAATGTTATAACGTATCTGGAGAACATGAGGACGTCAATGAGCTAAGAAACATTAATATCCTAGAAATAGAGGGGATTCAAGATGTCATAGCACCAGATGTACCAATGGACCCAATGAATTAACCTTTGAAGATAAGAAAATTCAACATTTGGACGAAGGAGAACACAAAACTTGCAAGTATTAGGGACTATCGAGATGAAGATGCCATGGAAAAGATCATGGATCTGTTGCATGAATTTCAAGATCTATTTTTGTTGGCAAGGGTTTAGGGATAAGTCAGTTGCATAGCATCGCGGATGCTGTGCAAGCTCAGAAGACACTCCACAAGTGAAAGATGGCCCACCAAGCAGAAGATAGACTATTTTGAATATTTTATGTCACTTTTTGTAATTTTGGACCATATTTTGTGGATGTTGATCATTAGTTGGTAGAATCAGTTAAGAATTAGTTAGAAAATTGTCTAAATGGACCATGAATGTAAAGGCACAAGCCTATAAATAGAAGAATAATTGCAAATGTGGGGATATATAAGAATGAGAATTAAGAACTTGAGACTCAATTGAATTGTTTTATGTTATTGAATCTGTGGTTGATTGCGCAGAACTAATATGATAAGATGGAGGTTGATCTGAACTATTGTTATCTTTTTGTCTCTTTCTATCTTTCTGAATCTACGAATCCAATGGTGAATGTCAAGTGAATCGATGACATGGATCTATGATGCGATGTGTACTTCTTTTAAATGATGTTATTTATCTATATTTTTTTGTGCAAAAGTATGATTATTTCTGTTATGAATGAATGATGTGATATTTTAAGATCAATGATGAATGGTTATGTTGATGATTGAGTAACTGATCAAATCTGATAGATAAGTTGATGAATTGTCTATGCACATAGTCCTCTTGTATTATGCGGAAACTTGGTTTCGACAGCTCTCCCTCGAACATCTCAAGTGAGACTTCATCCACTTTGCGAGTGTTGCCAGATAGGGTAAAATGTGTCTACTTCAGTTCTCAGGGAGATCGTGGCAAGTCGAGCGTTGACCGAGTGGGAACTGTTGTCGACTGGTTTTGCTGGTTGGGCTTGCACCAACAAATAGTTTCATTGTTCAGACCTTGTTGCGAATGAGAGGAGGATACGTGGCATCCGACAAGACCAAAAATTCAAGATTGGTTTGACCAGAAGATACGAGAATTTGTTGAAGCAAAGAATCAGAACCCTAGACTAACGACGAACAATTGGATGGCGAGGTACATACACGATGGTCCACAAGAATAATTTTTCTCTAAATTTCCCATCATATTGTATGAGTGGCTAGTGCGATTCACATATAAGAAGACAAATTTCATGGGAGGAGATCCAATGTCCTAGACCCCTGAGTTGATCCAGGAGTTACTGGAGACCGACAAGAAGGTATCACAGGATGTTGAATTTTTCTTGGATAGTATTCTAGAAGGATATATCACCGAGTTTGTGGTCGACACCACTAAGTACTACAGCGAGTTAGAAAGGGAATTTTTCAACGAACCCAAAAGTAGGTTCTTCTTGTCTTTACAATTGTCAATTAATATGCTTGTTTGTGAAAAGGGCATACTGAAGATGCACCTCGAGTAGTAGAACTCTAGTGTGCGGAGGCGGTGGATACCACAAAAAAAGGGGGGAGATGAATGGGAATATAATGGGTATATGGGTGCAAGTTTTGATGAGACTGTGAGGGAATCCAAGGAATAAAGTGGTCTTACAAGGGGAGGAGCAAGGTTTCAACAAGAGAAGAGGTAGAGGATAGGGGAAGGTCCTACTACGATTGAAACACAAGACCATGAAGGAAGACCACATAGGACGAAGTGACCCTATAGTGATGAGGAGGACGACCAGACCCAGACTACGCCTAGGATAACAATAAGATCAAACCCCAGCAACAATGTATTGATTCCTCTGCGCACTACTCCACATTTGGGAAAAAACATAAGTTCCACATCGAATTGCCCAGTATTCTAACAACATTCTAGTAGTAGATCAACGTATGTAGGAAGAAGGCCCAATATGGCAAAAGACAACACAAAGTTACGTTTGTTCCATGGAAAGGGGGCTGCTGATCCTAAGCAGTACTAGTTTTTATGCGAGGCAGTATGGACTATTAGATAGACTACTGATGAAGATGTCAAGAAGGGTCAATTGGCAACCACTCTTTGGGGTCGGGCGTTGGATTGGTACATGAAATTCATACAAGTTCCTACGAGTACCCCTGCAAAACCATTGGATGAAGTTAGGAAAGGACTAATGGAAGAATTCAAAAAGACCAAGTCTAAAGCACAGTATCTTACTGAGTTAAATGAGATTAAAAAATTTCCTAATGAAATTGTTTGGAACTTTGACCAGATATTTAAGACAGTAATGGTAATAGTCAGTTTCAACATGAGTGACATTCAGCACAAAGAATGGTTTATCACAGTGTTGGTATCTTATATCCAGCAACTGCTAATGAAGCAGAAGGCCATGACATAGAGAGAGGCTCTAGAGATCGCAATGAATTTAGAGGATTTTCCTATTGGATAAATCACAGCTGGCTTGAACCAAATTCAAGCACAGCTAGTGAACTTGACTCTTCAGTTACAAGACATTAAGAAGGGGAAAGAGAATTGTGAATATATTTGGTGCACTCGATGTCACATGGATGGACACACCAAAGACACTTTACCTAACTTCCGAAATTATCTACTATATGGGGCGTCAAACCGACTGGGTTGTGTAAGTGTACCATGGTTCTGTATATTCCAAGTCTATGGGCATCGACATGAAGAATGTAGATACATGTAGAATATGGCCACAAAGTCAAAAAACTTATTTGGCTGATTTTGTTGATCTATGGGACATGAAGATAAAGACTGTCATGCATATGACCTGCTTCAAGAAAGGACGTATGACTCCTACTATGTGAAAGGTGAACATCATCTCACATTAAATAAATAACAGTTGTAGCCTTAGGTGGCACAATCTCTACCACAGTATACACCACCGCCACAGATGCAGTTTATACCGTCACAACAGCAACCATAGTTTGCATCGCAGCCATAGTTCACACCACAGATGTAGTATAATTATATGTTGATGGCTCCACCATAGCCGCAATATGTTCAGGTAGTGCATTACGTTCAATAGTAGCTGAATACCTCACCACAAGAATTGGTTCAGCCGCAGTACCCGCTACAAGGAGGATTCAATGGAGGATTTTGGGGAAGAGGAGGAGGCTTTGGAAGAGGAGGAGTACAGAGTCATGGACCTGTCCAGTGTTGCAATTGTGGGGTATTCAGCCATTACCAGAGATATTTCCCATAATTGTAGTGTTCATGTACATACTACACCACAATTGATCATACTGTTGAAAATTGACTGCAATTGATTGTGAGATGGCAAGAGGGAAATGTTCTATAGTTACAAAATCAAAGTTAATTGCAAACCCAAAACCATAACCAATTGCATAACCAAAATCACTTGCAGAATCATGCTCATAGTCAAACTCTAATTCAAAGTCATAATTTGATTCAACCTATGATTCTACCATTGAACTAGAATCCATCACTGAACCAGAATCCGTCGATGAACCAGAGTCATGTGTTGATGGTTGTGACGATCTCTGAGAAACTCAGAACGGAGGATGTTGATGCCACTATTGTCACTCACCGGGGTGCAATGACTGGAGTGGATGGGACCTGAATGTAGTTTCAATTTGTTGGGAAGAAGAAGGTTTCGTTTGACATCGCAACTAAAAGAGATACATTCTTTGAAGCCCGAGATGTGATCAAATGAAATACTGGTAAGTCACCGGTTTATGAAATTCCCCCTACTTTTGATTCTTCACTGAAGGAAGGACCATCACGGCAGCATGATACCTTGCAATACATATTTGAGTGTTTCTTGTCACTTGAAAGGGATCTCAATTCTCTGGTCGAGATTGATAATTTGTTGCACCACTCGAGTAAGGAGCGAAAGGACTTCGTGGTGAACTCTTTACATAAGAAAAAGATAGGAAAGGAGATATGCATCAACATTCATATTGGGGACTATGAAGTAGATTCAATCATTCTATACCTCGACTCATATGTGAATATTTTGACAAAGAAGACCTGGAAGAAAATGGGGAGACTAACATTGGGTTGGTCCCCTATGCAGTTGCGATTGGATAATCAGGATAAAGTACAACCAATTGGACGTGTGTTGAACCTGGTTGTGGATTTTCAAGGTATGAAGACTTATGCTAATTTTGATGTGATTAAGTTTGTTGATGGTGGAGGCTCCTATCCCACATTGCTAGGGATTGGATGGGCCAATGATGGTATGGAAGTGATTAACTTCAATAAGTGGATGATGACATTTGAGAATCGAGACATCAGATTCATCGCTCCTATGGATCCCAATGAAGGGCGGAGGTATATTGAACAGTGAAAGATGAAGTTGTCTGGGGATGGGATCATGCTTACAACATCTCAGAAGATTATATCCTCCTGACTGCTAATGGGGAACTTGGATGGTGCATCTCTAGCTCTATGTCTTTTGATTCTAATGATGCATTAGAGAACTAGAAAAATCTCATGCATGAGGTATCATTCATGAAGTGCAGTTTGGTTACATAATCATTGTGCCGTGTTACGAATGAGAGTGTTGAATTACCAATATATGAGGGACTACCTAATATTTTTGCATTCCTCATGTAATATGAAGAGAAGGTATACGAACCTCAGCAATTATTGGCACTGGAGGAAGCACTAAAAGCCACTCTATCACATAGATGGGTGACTCATAAGAAAAATATTAATGGATGGGTGCAGTGTCGACACTTGATGAAAGTTCTCTTTGGCAACACAGAGGTATATCACACTAGGAAGTATGATGGGAGGTTTGACCCTAGCGGTCACCTAATGGAATGTCATACTTTGTGGGAATCATGACCAAAGGATGAATGGGTCCATGCCTTTGTTCACACCTTGGATGGAATTCCAAGGTCGTGGTATATATCAACAGAGTTGTGCAGAGAAATAACCACTTGGGAAGACCTGATGATTTTCTTTATGCATACCTTTGGTTTCATGGATGCAAATATCGATGTCCACAATGCACTTCAGATCATCTAGGATGTGGTGTTAAAGGTAGTACCAATTGCATATCCAGTGGATCCACATGCGCATTTCCACATACAGTCAATGATGGAATGTTACAATGTGTCTGGTGGACTTGAGGATTACAATGAGCTACCAAATATCAATATTCTAGAAACAAAAGGGAGTAGGGATGCCACAACAACGAATATCCCGACTGATCCTATGAATTAGCCACTGAATATTAGAAAATTTAACATTGGGATAGAGGAAAACCCAAAATTTCCCAGTGTTAGGGATTACTAGGATGAAGAGACCATGGTAGAGATCATGGATCTCTTGCATGAATTTCAAGATCTATTTTCGATGAAGTTCTCATAAATGAAGGGGATATCGGATGATTTAGGGGAGATGAAAATCCCACTAAATCCAGATGCAAAACTAGTAAGATGGAGGCCGTATCACTTGAAGCTATGATACAAAGAGAGAGTTAAGGCTGAGCTCAACCAGATATTGGATGCTAGAATTATTGATCTAGTGGAAGAATCAGAATGGATCAGTCCTATGGTGGTATAAGACAAGAAAACCGATGAAGTTTGAATCTATGTCGACCTAAGAAAATTGAATGATTCATGTACGCATGATCCATTTCCGACACCATTCACATATGAAGTACTCGAAGGAGTAGGTGTTCAAGAGATGTACTCTTTTACAGATGGATTTTCTGGTTATCACCATATTAGGATCACAAAGGAGGATTGACATAAAACAATGTTTGTTATTGAATGGGGTTGTTTTCAGTACACAATAATGCCTTTTGTATTGAAGAATGCACCTGCGATATTTTCCCAGGTTTTTGTTGCTGCATTTAAATATTTTATTCAGAAGTTCCTACAAGTTTGTATGGATGATTGGATAGTGTATGGTCTGATTAGGGATTATCTGGAAAATACGTGACTGATGCTGGAATGATGTCGATAGCATCATATTTCACTGAACTCAAACAAGTGTATTTTCTGTGCACCTTTTGGAATGTTGTTGGGTCACATTTTTTGCAAGAAAGGATGGTTTGTTGACCCTGTGAAGATAGCACTCATTTTGAGCTTGCCACTATCAATAAATGTGAATATGATTAGGGAGACACTGAGGCACACCAGGTATTATCGAAAATTCAATATAGGGTATGCTACGATTACTGCCCCTATGGAGAAATTGTTGAAGAAATATGTTGCATTTGTATGGAGTCAAGAATGTCAAGGAAGATTCGACAAAATGAAGGGCAAGATGGATTTGATACCAATAATTGTGTTCCCAGACTGGAACAAGGAGTTCCATGTCCATGTCAATGCATCGTCTTTTTCTCTAGGAGTGGTGCTTCCACAGACATATGAAGGAGATCTTGATCACCTGATTGCTTTCGCTAGTTGAAATTTTTCCTTTGCTAAGAAAAACTATACCACCACAGAGTGAGAAGGTCTAGCGATGGTATATGCGCTACAGAAACTTAGGAACTACCTCTTAGGTGGTCATTTCAAGATGTTTACATACCATTCCACTTTGACTTAGCTAGTCAATAAGCCTGTGTTGAGGGGGAAGATATGCCGCTGGCTAGTTCTCTTTCAGGAGTTTGATTTTGAGATAATTGTGAAGTCGGGTCACTTGAATATTGGCCTCGACCATTTATCCTAGATTGAGACAGGAAAAGATACAACAAATATTGAAAAAGGACTATCAGATGCGCCACTATTCAAAGTTGACATGGAAGATGACTAATATGCTCAAATAATCCAACTTTTTGCGACAGGGATCCCACCCGAGGAATTTTCAACAAGTCAGAAAAAGCAGTTGGTGGTTAAAGCTTCTGATTTCCAGTTGATTGTTGGACACCTATATAATCTTGGACCAGATGAAATTTTGTGGCGCTATGTCCTACCACATGAACAAGGGAATATTTTAGAATAAGCACATGTGGGAGTCACTGGGGGATAGTACGACAGTTGCGCTACTGCAAGAAAGGTGCTTCGTGCAGGACTCTCGTGGCCCACTTTACATAATAATGCGATGGATTATCTATAGAGTTGTGATGTGTGTCAATGCACTGGAAAACCATCACAACAAGATCAGATGTCACTAGTGCTACCAGTAACCTTACATCCTTTTCATAAATGGGCCATGGATTTTGTGGGTCCAATCAACCCCCTTGGGAAGAGAAATCATGCGCAGTTTATAATCACAGTAACATACTATCTGATGAGGTGGGAGGAGGCCACACCATTCATGGATTGCATCGTTGCAACAACATCAAGGTTCCTATTTGATGATATTGTGACACAGTTTTGATGCCCGAGGATATTAATGAGCGACTAGGAAGTCACTTCATACATCGCATAGTAAGCGCACTGACAGAGGAATTGCAAATACAACACAAGAAAAGTACCTAATATCATCCACGGGAGAATGGAATTGTAGATTCCTTCAAAAATATATTAGAGCATGCACTTATGAAGGTATGTAATGATAATCACGATGACTGGGATTTAACAATTCCAGCAGTCTTGTCAGCATATCGCACCACTTGCAAGAGATTGATGGGATAGACACCGTTCAAATTGGTGTATGGGAAAGAGGCAGTTATTCCTATGGAGTACATTGTTCCTAGTCAATGCATTGTAGTAGCGACGAGCATGGATGATGAAGAAGCACTAGAGAGCGTGTGGCATACTTGATACAACTCAAAGAGGACCACTTTGTTGCAGGGTTTCATCAACACATTAAGAACGATTGATATAAGGATTGGCATGCTCACAACATAAAGAACAAGCAGTTTCAAAAAGGTGATTTGGTGTTGTTGTATGACATCAAGATCATAAATAATCAAGGTAAGTTCCAGATGCATTGGCTAGGTCCATATCTTTTTAATTCCATTACTTCTGGGAGGGAAGTTCAACTGCATCAATTAGATAGAGTGGTGCTTCCAAAAGTAGTGAATGGTAGCCGACCGAGGCCCTATTGGACAGGGCTAGAACCGTGCAATGCTTGAGGAACTACGCAATGAAAAAAATAGGAGGGATAGAGAGATAGAAGAAGGGTGCACTAGGAAGAAGTGGTTGTGCTAGAGTAGGAGTGAGTAGCACAGTTAAGGAGACAGGCCACGGCAGTTACAGGGATGCAACATTAGCTCGATAGGATTTCCAGTGAGTTCAGGCTGTTAATGATGGATTTGGTCATGATGGCTATGTTTGATTTGGTAATGATGAGGATGGATCGAATTAATTCTATAAGAAGGTTCTCGTCATGGGTTTAAAGCACCACTATGCTAAGTTGAGTTGTAAGGATTGTTGAGTTGATTATGAGAGATACCGACTGAAGTACATGAGTTGCAGAGTGAAGAAGAGGGTGTGTGAAAAATAGAACCTTGCGGGGCATTGTTACGGCATGCACTGAACCCCAGACACAATAGATATTTTGAGTGAGAGGGACTCACCACTTAGACTAGTAACCATTGTCGAGGATGTCACTAGTATGCCAGTCGGATCGTTGTCGGTTCCAAAGAGGAAGCGAAAGGGCCATAATATGAACCTTTCGACACCGCAGAAGAGGAAGACAAGAACATCTAGTAAGGTGAAAGGAGAGGGAGTCACGTAGATGGGGCCATCAATCTCTGGGGTTGTAGAGTCTACAGCACGAACAGGCGTCTCAGTTAAGGATATCCCGGGCTATATTGCTCCCACTCGACCCGATGCACATCCTTGGAGGCTAACCAAGAATCAGAAGTATTGGTTAAAGATTCCACCACTACCGAAAGGGATGGTTTGAGCTAAAGATATTGTACCAACATTAGTGTAGATGAAATATGACAACCAGGACCTATTGGAATTGTAGGATGTAGTGAATGAACCCTATGTTTCATTTCCCTCAGTTGTAGGCGGACCCATAGTGCGTATCTTGCATTATTGAGTGAAGGGGTTGGATAATACTGGGTTGTTGGGATTAATCAAAATGTCACACTTTGGGCGGCTGAATGAGGCGAATTCCTGTGTGGAGCATATTTTGTCCTACTTCCATGGTGGGACATTGTGGTTGGACACACCAGTCGCCATCACAGTGGATTTAATACCGGATATCACGGGGTTGCCAAAGGATGGGCCAGACCCACCGCAATATTTCAGAGGCAGGGATAATGATAAAGTGGCTTGCTGCACGGTTGAAGATGAAGTATGACTTGCAGTGTGATGGAAAGGCATACTACATTGATATCATCAAAGACCACATAGTACGTATCGGCGCCAGGATTTTAGCAAGAAAGATTGTCTGCAAGAATCGCCCAATCCAGTTCACTTCAAGGGTGATTGCGTGTGCAAAACAATGCGCAGAAGGGGAGGAAATGAACTAGGAAATCTTCTTGCTGAATTAGAGGAAATTTGGGGTCTAAAATGGGCCTCCTAAGGAAAATAATAAAAAAAGGCCACATCACACAACAAATATACCATATCACATTAAATATAATGAATGTCAACCTAAATTGTCTCATTAATGGTAGTTGAGAAGTGCATTGAGTTAATGTAGAGTAAAGAGATATTGGTTAAAAATATTAATAAAATATTTAGGTTCTCGTACACACATAATAAATAATATAGTGGAATTTTTAAAATTTTATATTATAATTTTTTTAAATAAATGCACCACTACTTTTTATATATCTAATCAAATGGAAAACTCAAATATATTCATATTTAAATTATAATGGAAAATATAATTACAATAGTATTAAAAAATAAAATCACTATTATTTTTTAATACAAATTTTATATTAATTCATATAAAAAATATTACATTACATAAAATAAAAAATAATAAACAATACATGTTCTTATAATTTATATAATGTAATAAACCACATATATTCTTATATAATTTTTTTCATATCTTGTTGATTTTTAATAATTTATATATAATATTTATAATACAATTATAAAATATTTAAAATATAAAAATATAATAGTTTTATTACCATGTTAATTTAAAAAAAAACCATTTATAATAAAAACTAAAAGATTTAAAATATATAAAAATATTAAAAAATTATTCAATATTTCGATTTATATAATGATAAATTTGCTTATAACCATTAATAATTTTTTAATAAAAAAACATTATATTTTTATAACCATTTGCAATTTTTTATTATTATTATTAAAAATATTGAAAAGCCATTATTAGACGACATAGAAAAATTATTGTGTAATTGTAATATTGCAAATTTCTAAATATTAAAAAAACATTGTTAGATGGCATAGCAAATTTCTAATGTAAATGTAATATTGCAAATTTTAGTGTAAATGTAATATTGATAGAATTGTTTTATTATACTTTTACCAAAGAGAAATGTAAATGTAATAATGTTTTATTAAACTTTTACTATGAACAAAGCCGCTTGAACTACGGTTTAATATTAAAATTACTGAATATTTTATTTAGTATTTCAAGATAAGTCCTTTTAAATTAAATACTATTTATTTTTGGTTTTTAAATATTGATTAGTAAATGCTTTTAGTATTTCAAAATGTCTCCACTATAATTTTAATTAATGCAAGAATTATTTTGTAAATGAGTTGGAAGTAGTGATCAAATAAAATATTATATATTTATTATTTCAAGTATATATATCATATTTTGAGATGATCGGTTTATGATCTTAACCAAGGTGAGGTTGATATGGAGTTAACTATTGTCAAATAAAATTATGACACATAAGCATTATATGTCCAACTCAACCATAATGGTTGACCAAAGATATTGAAATTATATTGGCTTAAAAAAACCAACTCTATCCAACTCATCCATGGAATTTTTTTTTATAAGGCCCATTTTAGACCCCAAATTTCCTCTAAGTGACAAATTAACAGAGGACACAGTAGCAATTCAGGATGGAGAGCAACCTTTCGCATATAGTTGGCTCTTGATCCTAATCACACTAGTGACTTGGATGGAACCAGTGGATTACTAAGGGATGGAGGTTGAAGTAGTTAAGGAATGTGAACGTGCACGGTATCAAAATATTTGGTGGGTCAAGGAACCTACTAGGAAAGACGATTGCGTGATCCACTTTTGGGTCTACTGGGAAGCACTGCAGGTAGCAGTTGTAAAAGTAACCCATTTATCAAAAGAAGTTGTAGTAAAATACCAGAGGATTATGTGGTTCTCCATTGGGCCGCACACTATTCATATCTAGGCACGACATGAACCTGACAGGAAATGGCTACCGATGTCCTAAAAGATGATGGATGAAGAATTGGAAGCGACAGTTTAGTATTGGATCACAGAATGGCGCGAATCAGTCAGCACAGAGGAAATATCGACGGGACCACCAGTAGATGCCCCTGAATATCCTGTGCACAAAGAGCAGAGTCATCATGAATCTGATGGAGACTCGTTGACGAAGACACCCACTGATCCGAAATAAAAGTGCATACTCGCTGAAATAAGGAGAAAGTGGCGCATGGAGAAGGATACGAGTAGCAACACAATATCAACAATGGAGGAAAACCTACACCAAATCGTCAAGGCTGTCACTGACGGAATCCATGCAACCGCCAAGGAAATGAATAAGTCTACACAAGAGGGGTTCATAGAGGGAATATCTAAGTTGGACTCTATACATGATGTTGTTCTAAAATGAGCACCGAAGATTGTAGCTATGCAGGAATACATGTCAATTATCACCGAGTCGCGGGCCAGGAATGTTCAAATTCCCTAGACTGCGATTGACATCGGATGAGAGGATGTGAATTCCTCATAGCAGTAGCTATAGAATGTTGCATTGGAATACATGTCAGTTAGCACTGATTTGCAGGCCAGGAATGTTCAGATTCCCTAGACTGTGATTGACGTCGAACGAGAGGATGTGAATTCCTCACAGCAACAGTTGTAGAATGTTGCATTGGATATTAATAGGTTGTCTACCTAGACTTTAATACACATGTAGTGGGTCGCCAACCAGGATTTGGCCAATAGGAAAAAGGATATCAGATACCAGTACTTGCGATCAAAAGAGGAAGAGGAGGTGATGCAGAAAGAGGTAGAGGAATTGTGCCTTGCAAAGGAAAACTTGACGGCAGACAAAGCACATGATATAGAAACATTAAATAAATCATCAGAAGAGTTGAAGATGAAATCTGTCGAGGAGATCACAGAACTGAATAAATAAATAGATCTACTCGTCATTGAAAAGGCCCACCTTTTTTATAGTCGAGTGAAAGTAGAATTCATGGCTGCAGATGCATGCCAGCACATTGGTGAAAGTACAGTTGAACTGGATGTCGTCGTGAAATCCAAGCGTATTGGAGAAGTTATTGTGCAGTTGCAGCAGCACAACCATATTTTGAACGCATCAGTCTATCCTGACACACTGCCAGATCAAATTGCTCAATGGAAGGGTGCCATCAAGTAGATCGTAGCACAGTTTGAAGAAATCGAGCAGGGAACCAAGAAATTCACATAGGCGACAACCCAATTTTGGGGAAGATTCGTCCAAGATGAACAATTAGAGAAATTGACAAAGTAGTTGTAGGAAGCTGAAGGGAAGCTAGCAACAATGAAGGATACCTTGCAAACAATTCCACCAATTCTTTAGATTACACTATCCATAGAATTAAGGGAGTTGCAGCAACGAGTTAGAAAGGATCAGTAGCGACAACGAAAGCGCAATGAACAGATTGACGAGTTCCAAGAGATTGGAGCCCAATTGTCTATAAAAGCAGTTGTTGCACTGCAGGATGTATAGGATGGAAATAAGGAAATTACTGTGAAGCTGGGAGAGCACCCATTGAAGCAGGATTTGCTAGGAAGTCAAGACATTGATGAGAAAATTCAAGCACAAGTAAGTGAAATCACTCAGCAATACAATGACTTCAAGTTGAAAATCAAAGAGTACTCCATGTCCAACTAACGTGGGTCAAGGGTGAGTGACAAGATTGTGTTGGGGGCTATTAGTAGGGGTTTTGGGATAATTCAGCTGCACAACATCATGGATGTTGTGCAAGCTCAGAAGACACCGTGCAAGTGAAAGATGGTGTGCCAAGCGGAAGATAGAATATTTTGAATATTTTATGTCACTTTTTGTACTTTTGGACCATATTTAGCAGATATTGGTCATTAATTAGTAGAATCAGTTAATAATTACTTAAAAAATTGTCTAAATGGAGCATGAATATAAAGGCACAAGCCTATAAATAGAAGAAGAATTACAAATGTGGGGATATCTGAGAATGAGAATTAAGAAATTGAGACTCAATTGAATTGTTTTATGTTTTTGAATCTGTGGTTGATTGCACATAACTAATATGTTAAGATGGAGGTTGATCTAAACTACTGTTATCCTTTTGTCTCTTTCAGTCTTTCTATTTCTTTGAATCCAATGGTGAATGTCAAGTGAATCTGCGACATGGATCTATGATGCGATGTGTACTTCTTTTAAATGATGTTATCTATCTAGATTTATTTGCGCAATAGTATGATTATTTTTGTTATGAATGAATGATAGGATATTTTAAGAGCAATGATGAATGGTCATGTTGATGATTAAGTAACTTTTCAAATCCAATAGATAAGTCAATGAATTGTCAATGCACATAGTCCTCTTCTATTATGTGGAAACTTGGTTCTGGTAGCCCTTCGTCGAACATCTTGGGTGATACTTCATCCGCTTAATGGGTGTTGTCGGACAGGGTAAAACCTATCTCGACTTGTGCTTAGGGAGATCACGGTGAGTTGAGCATCGATAGAGTGGGAACCCATGTCGACTATTTTTTCTAGCAAGGCTTGTGCCAAGAGTCTCCAATGAACTTCTCTAAAATGAAGGGGATATTGGGTTATTTAGGGGAGATGAAGATCCCATTAAATCCAAATGCAAAACTAGCAAGGAAGAGGCCGTATTTCCTAAATCTGCAATACAAGGAGAGGGTCAAAGTTGATCTTGATAGGACGTTGGATGCTAGAATAATTGAGCCATTCAAAGAATTAGAATGGATCAGTCCTATGGTGATTCAAGACAAGAAAACAAGTGAATTTTGAATCTATTTCGATCAGAGAAAATTGAATGATGCATGTATGCATGATCCATTTCCAACACCGTTGACTGATGAAGTATTGGAAGGAGTAGGCGGTCAGGAGATGTACTCTTTTACAGATGGATTTTTTGGATATCACCAGATAAGGATCGCAAAAGAAGATCAACATAAAATGACATTTGTCACTTAATGGGGCTGCTTCCAGTACATAGTGATTCCTTTTGGGTTGAAGAATGCACCTGCGATATTTTCCCAGGTTGTTGTTATGGCATTCAAATATTTTATTTAGAAATTCCTGCAACTCTACATGGATGAATGGATAGTTTATGGATTGATCAGATACCATTTGGAAAACTTTTGATTGATGCTAAAAAGATGTTGATAGCATCAGATCGTGCTGAATTCAAAAAAGTGTATTTTATGTGCACTTTTTGGGATGTTGTTGGGTAACATTATTTCCAAGCAAAGACTGTTGGTTGACCCTGCAAAGATTGTGCTCATCTTTATCTTACTGCCACCTACTAATGTGAATATGCTTAGAGAGACACTGGGGCACAATGGATATTATCGCAAATTCATAAGAGGTTATGTTGTGATTGCAGCCCCTATGGAGAAGTTATTAAAGAAAGAAACAACATTTGTATGGAGTCCAGAGTGTCAAGGTAGTTTTGATATGCTAAATTCCAAGATGGCTTCTGCACTGATCCTAATTTTTCCTGATTGGGACAAAGAACTCCATGTTAATTTGGATGCATCATCTATTGCGCTAGAAGTGGTTCTCACACAACCAAGAGAGGGGGATGTAGATCACTCGATCGCTTTTGCTATTCGAAAGTTGTCATTTGTTGAGAAAAACTATACGACCAGAGAGAGAGAAGGTCTGTAAATGGTATATGTGCTACAAATGTTTAGGCATTACCTATTAGGTGGTCATTTCAACATGTTTACATACCATTATTATTTGAAATACCTGGTCAATAAGCCTTTATTGGGAAGAAAGATATGTCGTTGGTTACTTCTCTTCCATGAATTTTATTTTGAGATAATTGTGAAGCCGGGTGATTTAAATGTGGGCCCCGATAATTTATCCCAAATTGAGACATGTGAGGAGCCCACAAATATTGAAGATGGGATTCCCGATGTGTAGTTGTTTAGAGTTGACATGGCAGATGATTATTATGCTCAAATAACTTAGTTTTTGACAATGGGAGCCGCACCGGAGGAATTTTCAATTAGTCATAAGAATAAGTTGGTGGTAAGGGCTTCAAAATTCCAGTTGAATGTTGGGAAACTATATAAACTAGGCATGGATGATATTTTGCGATGATGTGTCCTACTGCATCAATAAGGGTATATTCAGGAAGAAGCATATGCAGGAGTTGCTATGGACACTACGAAGGTCGAGCTACTGCAAGGAAGGTACTTCGCACAGGGCTCTGGTGGACCAATCTACATAATGATGCGATGGATTATGTGCAGAGTTGCAATTTCTATCAACGCATTGGAAAACCATCGTGAAGGGATGAGATGTCGCTAATAATGCAAGTAACACTACACCTATTTGATAAATGGTCTGTGGATTTTGTGGGACCGATTAACCCATATGGGAAGAGAACTGGTGTGCAGTACATCATTATAGTAATAGACTATTAGATGAGGTGGGAAAAGGTTGTACCAGTCGTGGATTGCACCACTATGATAGCAGTGAGGTTCCTATTTGATAACATTATAACGTGGTTTGGATTCCTAAGGATATTGATGAGCGACTAGGGAAGTCACTTCATCAACCACACAATAAGCACGTTAATAGAGGAAATGTAGATACAACATACGAAGAGTACCGCATACCATTGACAAGAGAATAGAATAGTAGAATAATTCAACAAGATATTAGAGCATGCGCTTACAAAGGTATGTAATGCTAACCACGATGACTAGGATTTGAAGGTTCCAATTGTCCTATGGGTATATCGCACCACTTGCAAGTGATTGGCGGGACATACACCATTCAAACTAGTGTATGAACAAGAGTAATTCATGCCTATGGAGTACATTTCTTTGAGTCTATGCAATTCTGTAGCGATAGGCATTGACAATGAAGCAGTGCTCGAGGATTGTGTGGAGAAGTTGGTACAGCTTGAGGAGGACTAGTTTATTTAAAGATTCCATCAATGCGTCGAGAAGGATTGACAGAGGCTTGACATGATCGCCACATAAAGAATAAATAGTTTCAGCAAGGACATTTGGTGTTTTTATATGACAGCAAGTCATGAAGCATCTAGGTAAGCTACATATGCATTGGTTAGGTCCATATCTTGTTGATTCCATTACTTCTGGAGCAGCATTTTAGTTGCAGCAGCTAGACGGAGCGATGCTTCCAAATGTTGTGAATGGTAGTCGATTGAAGCCCTATAGGACAGGGCCAGAACTACACAATGCTTGATGCACTGCACAATGAAAAAAAAATATGAAGGATGGATAGACAGAAGGACGGCGTGCCAGGAGGAAGTGTCTACACAAGAGTAGGAGTCAGTAGCGCAGTTAGGAAGATAGGTTGTGACATAGTCAAATCAACAATAAATGGAGACAGTTAAAATCATTTAACCAACAACGCTCGTTGAAGAGACGTGCATTTATGGCTGATCCGACTATTGGATTGACATGATTGACGATGGATTTGGGTGGTTAATGATGATCTCATTTGGATTGGTAATGATTGGGATGGATTGACTTGATGCTATAAGAAGGTGCTCAACATGGGTTGAAAGCACCATTGTGCTAAGTTGAGTTGTAGAGCTGAGCTAAGTGTAGAATTGTAGAGCATGAATCCAAGTGAATCGAGTGAGTTACTAAGGCTAGAGAGGGTACGTGACCATTAGAGAATTACGGATTGGTAGTGCTGCATGAAGAGAACCCTATACACTATTGAGATATACAATGAACGTGATTGCCTAGTTGGACCAATAACCAATTTGGAAGAAGTCACAACATTCTAGGAGGATCGTCATCGATGCTGAGGGGAAATAGAAAGGCCCAGAAGTCGAGCTTTCTAATGCTGTAGAAGTGATAGACCAGAACATCCATTAGGGCAGAGGAAGAAGAAAGTGCGCATATGGGGCCAACGAGCTCCAATGGTGGAGAATTGGCGGATCGAACAGGGGTTTCTGCCAAGGACATCCCTAGGTACATACCACTCACTCGACCGGATGTGCAGCCTTAATGACTCATCAAGAACCAAAAGTATCAACCAAGGATGTCGTCATTTCGTAAGGGGATGGTATGCAACAAATATACCATTCCTACACTCCTCCAAATGAAGTATGATGACCATGACTTGCTTGCGTTAGTAGATGCAGTAAATGATCCCTATGTGCTATTTCCCACAGTAAGAGGCGGGCCAATAGCACGTATCCCATAGGATTGGGTGAAGGGGTTATATAAAGCTGGATTTATAGGGTTAATCAACATGCCCCACTTTGGGTGAATAAATGAGGAAAATTCCAGCGTCAAGCATCTTTTGGTCTATTTTCATGGAGGGATGTTATGGTTGGACACACTAGTTACAATCACAGTTGATTTAATCTCTGACATCACAGGGCTATCGAACGATGGGCCAGACCCATCGCAATATTTCAGAAGAAGGGACAATGTTAAGCGGCTTGCTGCGAGGATGAAGAAGAAATATGACTTGCAGCACGATGGGAGGGCTTACCGTGTTGATAGCATTAATGACTGGGCAGTGCATATTGGTGCATAGATTCTAGCAAGCAATATCATAAGGAAGAACCACCCCATCCAATGCACTTTGGGGGTGATTGTGTGTGTAGAGCAATGTGCGGAGGGGGTGCAAATGAACTTGTCACTCTTAACTATGAACCATTTAGTGGAGGACGTGGTGGCGGTCCAGGAAGGATAAAGGGCCTTTACCTATAGTTGGCTACTGATTTTAATCGCACTCATGGCTTGGATGGAGCTAGTCAATTAATAAGGAATGGATGTTGAAGTAGTCAAGGTGTGCAAGGGTGTAGGATATCAAAACCTATGGTGGGCTGAGGAAGCTACAAGACAAGAGGATTATGTGATCCAATTTTGGGTCTTCTGGGAAGCACTACAGGAAGCAACGGCTAAATTTCCCCTCCTATAAGAGGAATCCATAGTAAAATACCATAGGATCACTCGGTTCGGAATTGCTCTGCACACCATTCATGTCCAAGCACAAAACAACAAAGAAAAGAAATGGTTGATGATTCCCTACAAATTATCAAATGTAGAATTGGACACGATGATTAATGATTGGCCTACAGCATGGTGGGAACTGGTCAACGCCGAAGAAGTATCGGTGAGTACACCAACATATGTACCTAAATATCCCTTTCAGAAAGATGACCAACATGAATCTGATGGAGAATTGTCAACATAAGCACCCACTGATCCAGAAGCACAACACATATTCGAGGAATTAAGAACAAAGAGGCACATGGATCAGGCTACGAGCAGTAGCACTATGTCAACAATGGAAGTGCAACTAAACTGACTTGTCAATGCTGTTCATGATGCGACTGATGTGGGCACAAAATAAATGAAGAAGTCGACTATTACGGAGAAAACTTCCTATGGCTTAGGGTACCACAACAGATAGAGGAACCACAAAAATCAATCCCTTCCCAATATGTAAGAGAAATAAACATCTAACACTAAAGGATCTCGAAACATACCTTATTCTGGATGGTTGATGTAGATCCCTGTTGAGATTTTTCAATCTCACTTGTGTTATTAATTTGCTTTCTCAACAATCAACAAACAAGACAAGCATGCTATATAATTGTGTTAGACATACTATAGCATATATAATCAATAACATATAAGAATTTAAAAGCATCCATGGATTCAGTATTCATTTAAATACACCTTATTGGACAGAAAAAGATATTTTATTAATATAAATCAGAGATTACAAAAATGACAACCTCTGTCGGCACGTCTGCGAACTGGAGAAACTGAGTCCTTCACCTAGGCCTCCACCACTTAAATCCTCCATCTCTCGATAGAAATCTCACAAGAAAAGGAAAGCTTGGGAAGAACACAAAGTGCTCCAAGGGACAAAGGGATGCAGACTCAAGTATAAGCTCTGGCAACAATGGAATATAGTTTTCTTGCTCTTCAATTACTCCTCTTTCAATGTATCCAAAGGGTTCCTTATATAGTTCCTCAATGGGTTAATGGAAGGTCAAATCCCATTGATCTCAAGGCATATGGAAGGCCAAGAGACAAGTGACTCAGCTCCACATCAAGGAAAACTCCAAAACTATTTGGCCTTTTGCACACATCTCGATGTACGCGGGTTTAAGGGTCATATATGCTTATATATGAGAGAATAAGTTTAAAATTCACGTATGGAAAATAATGCATGCTTTTAGGGATGATCTTGGAAACATAAAAGGTGCAAAAATGGTCCATGGGGTGCAAAGAGTCTGCAGAGGGATAGGGAAGGCCATAAATGCATAATCCACCATGTGTGGTAAAATCAGCCGTAACAGATGCCCCCTAATGTGTGAGGTCAAAGGGGTCATATGATGGTCAAAATACATTATAAATCCATCCCAGAAGTGGAGTGATGAAGAACCAACCATACAACAATATAATATAATAACCTAACTCTACACATGACTGCAAGTACATACAACAATCCCAGATAGACAAGAGTACAGTGGCCATGAATAGGCATGATAAAAAATATGACATGTGTGGTCATCACCACGTACAATATAGATAGATCAGAATCTCCATGATGAAGATATACAAAGAATCATGATCTTCATGAAAGATGAATATATACAATGGATCAAGATCTCCATAATGGCTGAATATATCTAACATACACTGGAATCAAGTCACGAGAGCTGAAATCTCATGAACACTAGCATGATCAAGGAGGTAGCATATATGAAATGCCACCAATATGGAAGGTCTTCTACACAATCCTGCTATGAGTACATGTCCTACTATGTGAATATATGTGTCGAGGTCGAACATAGTAGTCCATCATCTGATTACTGGTCATTGATGTATACCATTAACAGAAGCGAGATTACCCACCGATAATGAAAATGGGAATCAAGATACTAGAGTGCAAACTAACAAGTGTGAGTAAATGTGTTGAGGTTGAACACTTGAAAGAATCCATCGATAAGGGGACATTGATGTATTCTCAAAAATTGTCGATGGAGAGAGAACCTGCCACTGATGACTGCAAGTCTCAAGGCACGCAAAATGACTCTAGACTCCTATCCCAAAATTAATGATCTAAAGTCGATGGGATGAAATCCGCTTGAAGGATGGAATTAAGGCATCCCCCATCATCCAAAACGAGGTACTCATCAAAGTTGTATAATGTGGAAGGACTTTATCATAATGTGCACGAACCAGTATCAGTATCACGAATGGCCAACATGCAAAGTCACGAGAACTGAGGAATGGCTGACTCAGGTTTCAACTTCCTTTGAACAAGAGCATAAAGGCAAATGGTGACTAAATGTAGGCAGCATAGACTCAATATAAAAAACTATGACATCTCTGCGACACAGGAGGTATCAACAGAAGCTCCATAGGGACTAAAATCTTAACCAGTCGGTGGATATAAACTTAGAGAAATGAGTACAGCTCCTAAAGTCAAACTATTAACCCAACCAATGGATGTGATATACAGTGCTCTATTTGAAGGCAACACGACTCAATTACTAGAAAATATAACTTCTTTTCCTATCCGGATTTTTGGTTTTTCGATTTTTTTTTTTGGACTTTTTCAAATATTTTAAAAATCTTGAAAAATAATAAAAGTGCTTTATAGTCACAGACTAGGAGGAGACGAGTGTCAAGGGGAAAACAAACTAGTTCCAAGCAGTGGAATGTACCTATGCTCAATTCAAGGAAGCATGTGTAGGATAACGACACTCGGGGGAAAGTCCCCTCCCGGTTAAAAATGGGAAATCAAGCTACAAAAGATATGTAAAATGGCTCTGCTTGGTGAGACATGAGATAAGCTTGTCCTATATGGATGATAATCAAAGTCAGGGAAGTCATCATAAGGCTCAATAAGGCAAGAAAAACTCATGATAATGCAATTACAACTTGACATAAGGAATTCCTAGGAAAAAGGGCCAACAAAAAGATCAAGAGGAGTATGACACTCTTGTGCAAAGTCATGGCGATACTATACAAAGGACTCCCATGCCCTAAAGGAAAAATGTTGGCACGGGAACCAAATGCAGAAAAAGAGCTAACTAGGGCACCCATGTATGGTCAAGCTCTACCAGTCACATCATGTCACTTCTAAAATCAACAAGAAGGTTTCATGACAAGATAGAATGGGTTCGTACCTAAGGTTATAATGAAACAGTCATAAGGTGATACAAAGTGCAAATGGATGTGAAAACTAATGTATATGCTAGTTTAGACATAATACCTAAAATTGGCATGAATGTGTCAAAACCACGGTTAAAATGCGCTCAAAATGGACTCCTACATCATCAAATTAGTCCAAAACGGTCCAAAATGGTCAAAAACGGTAAAAAACTAAAGAAAGTCGGTAAAAAATTTCAAAAATTTCAAAAAATTTCTATAAATAGTAAAAAATTCAAAAATTCCAAATCATTTGAAATTTTTACCCATTTGAGCTCAAAAATTCCAACGCAAATTCTGAGAGCCTCTTCTGGCGAAATTTGACATCGTTTGTTCCAGGTAACTCCTCATGTCCTCCTCTTCCCATTTCATGCAAATTCTTTAAGTTTCCATGGTCAATTTGATTTTCTAGGCCAATCTAAAGTAGGCATTTCGGCCCACATGGATATTGAGGTTTTTCCATGTATAGGGCTGGCCATACGCGGAAAAACCTCCCAAAACCGTGTACATACTTGGCTATTTTACAAACAGTCATGTATGCGACCGTGAATAAGGATTTTTAAGGCAAATAATGATAAAAAAATCATGTTTTATGTGCAAGATAGTTCTATAATGGAGGGAGAGGGAACATGGTGATGTAGAAGAGGCTGTTCAAGGTGAATTAATGGCCCAACAAGCTCTACGTGCATACAGTTTGTATAAGTTTTGGTGTCTTGGCAGCCTAAGGGCCAAACCAAGACTCTTGCAAATGCTAGTGGATTACTAGGATCCAGACTCTGAGTCTTTTCACATTGATGAGATGTCACTTAGTATAGAGATTAAGGACATATACTTTATCATTGGATTATCCTGATAAGGAGAGGTGGTAAATATCCGATCACACGGGCCAGGAGGTGGCCTAACTATTGATGAGTACATTGTGGTGTACTGCTTTCCAGACACAGAAAAGGTTGGGAGTCAAATCCTGACAAACTCGATCTAGGTGGTGGGACTAAAGGCCATACTATTGGAACTCGGTAGGATAGTTAGACTAGCTTCACTCCACCAGGCCTCATGTCCATTGTTCTATGCGGTGGAGTGTATGAGACCCACAGTGTACGACTGGAGCACTACGCTATTGAGTAACATGAAGCAACAGATCAATGACTGCAAGATGGGCAGGGTGAGAAACTTTGGTTTCCACATCATACTGAGCACGTTATTCTTTGAGCGTGTACTGAGGCTAAGCCCTAGAGTGGACATTCCTCCACACGGATTTTGAGATTTGGCGGAATGACGTTGGGCAAATTTTATGCACAGACTGGGCAGAGGTAGGGTGGCTAACCCCTACCAAGCATACTTCTTTCCATGGTAGCGGCGGCAGATCATTTCCATCGATGACTACCCCTATGCAAGGATATATTTTTGGGGAGATCTAGACATGCCCCTACCACTAGGAGCGACATATGGCAACATAGGTAGCAAATCCCAAACCCTCTTTTTAAATTTTTTTTAGAATTATTAATTTTTTTTTTGGATATATTGACTCAAAAGACATGTTTTGGTGTGACGACACATAGTGACAACCTGTCATGTGTATGCAGATGTTGGACCACGATGACCTAATGGTTTCCATCGTCATAGATGGAGGGGAAAGGGAGACAGTATCATGGGTGCAGATGCGGAGTGGATGCTCCAAATAATCCACACAAACTTTGTACACTTGACACATAATGTATGCATGGCGCAAGTTAAGGACTTTCTTGAGGCCATCCAGTGCCAGGTGGTTGGTGTACCACGGGCATGGCTTTGATTATTTTTACGGTTAGCTAGATCCGTGGTGTGCTACCACGATCAGAACCCCCCTCATCTTCCTCATTCTTAGAGACCTGAGAGTATTTATTTTTGTACTACTGTGTATTATATTTTGGTGGCTCGGAAGCCCCAATTTTGTATTATGACGCCACATTTTGGAAGTTTAATGAAATTTTTTTATGATGATTGATTTTATTTATTTACATGTCTATAAAAATGTATGTTTGTGATATGATTATGGTCTATGAAACAAATTCCAATCTAACACATAGTTAGCATATGAGTTAGCAACTTGATTAAAAATTCTTGAAACATGTATGTATGTTATGTTCTCAAATTGTCGTTCTAGCAATCTCACACGTAAGAATCTTTGTAATAATGTCGGATCCCTAATATGATACAAACCATTAAGTTGTGAAACCACCAACTGCGAATCAAGACGTACCTCAAGAGAGAGAACACCATGTGAAATGGCATCCCACAATAACTCGATAATGGCACTATATTCAGCAACATTGTTCGAAGAAGGCCATAAACATACGCCTCCTGAAGACAATACTTGACCCGTAGGAGTATAAATCACCCAAGTAACTAAAGCTGAGTTTTGAGTGTGATGGCTAGCACCATCAACGAATCCTATGTAACTGGAAGACACCATCGACATCTACCATAAGAAACGAAAGCTAATCAACAAACTTGATCACCATAAGAAAACCTAACTATGCAATTCAAAAACTGTACAATAATATACAACAATCAGCCCTGGTTGAAGATCATGCATAATATTTTTTAAGATAGAGCCCATTTATAGGCTCCACCAAGGCTATTCCTTCATAATCCACCAGCTCATAAGCACCCTTCTCTAGCACATGTTTGACTACGTAAGGACCATGCCACATGGGATTAAACTTCCCTGGCCCTAAGGGTTCTTTAGCTTGATCCCACAAAAGGACCAAATCACCTTAACTAAACTTCCTCGGACAAACAGACTTATCATATTGGACCTTAACGCGACGCTTATTTACTTCTAGATCCACTAAAGCATATTAGCGCTGCTCATTAAGCTGCTCTAAGTGGACCAAATGGTCCTCCAATGTGGAAGTGTCTGGTAAAAGCTCTATGGCTAGCTTCAACAAAGGGATTTCACTTTCAATCGACAAGATAGACTCCACCCCATGTACGAGTTGATATGGAGAGAAACCGATGGCAGTATTAACCGTGGTTCTATAGGCCCACAAAGTAGGATATAACATGATATGCCAATTTGTCTTGCTTTATGCGATGGTTCATTGGAGAATAGACTTAAGTGATTTATTTACTGCTTTAACCTTTCCATTCGCTTGAGGGTAATAAGAAGAGGAGTGCTCCTACTTGTACCCTAACTTTGAAGCCAACTCTTCCATCATTTTATTCTGAAAGTGCCTACCATGGTTAGTGACAAGCTCTTTTCAATTGTTGAACTAAGTAATAATTTGGTTGAAAATGAAATGCATTGTTGTCTCATCGTCAGATTTAATCGTGGGAATAGCCTCTTCCCATTTCGTGAAATAATCGATAGCCACTATAATGTGATGATGCCCCCTAGTTGAAGCTGGATTGCAATCCATGAAATCAAGCCCCCACTTGGTGAAGGGACCGACGGTGATAATAGGATGTAATGGGGCAAGATGCGAGCACATATTGCATGCAAACACCTGGAAAGGGTGACACTTATTGACCACATTGACATAATCTTTGAAAATCGACGGCAAAAAATATCCCACTCTCAATATTTTTTGGGCTATAGAAAGAATAGATAAATGACCACCACATGCCCCTCCATGGCAATCATTCAGCACAACCTCAGCCTCATCATGGGTTAAACAACGATGTAAAATGGAATCTACCCCATGGCAGTACAAAGTGTTATCCACTATAAGGTAGTTCTTAGCTACATGATGTAATTGTTGTCACTCATCCCATGAAAGGTGAGTAGGGACCTTCAACGTTTGCAAATATACGATGATATCCCTGTACCATGGGTCCAAAGTTGAGATAAGGAAAATATTCTCATCGACAAACATATCCTCATAAACCTCCTCCTCCTCCACACATGGAAAATCATATATGAGCTCTGCAAAGATCAATGATTTCTTTGATTTTGCTGAAATGAATTCGAGATCGAACTCTTGCAAAATAACAATCCACTTATTGTATTTTCCCTTGATCATCCTTATAGTGAGGACGAACTGAAATGGATTGACATGAGCTACTACTAAGGTCTGGTGAAGGAGAATGTAATGTCTCAATCTTTGAACTGCATGAACAGTGGTCAAATAAAGTTCTCCACATGGGAATAATGGATTTCCACATGAACAAGGTTTCGGCTCAAATAATATATGACATGCTCATAGAGCTCCTCATCGTCCTAAACCAAAACCATACCAACCTTCTCCATGGATGCGGCCACATAAATAAAAAAATTGTTGCTTTAGTCAAGTGGACTAAGCATGGGGGCTGATGCTAAGGCTCACTTAAGAGCATCAAAGGACTCCTAGGCTCGCTCATCCCAGAAAAAAGTAGTGTCCTTCTTTAAAATACACATAAAGGATTTACTCAAATTGGAAAAATTAACCACAAATCTCTGCAAGAAATTTTCCATGTCTTGCAAACACTGGAGATGTCTAATATTACGCGGGGGAGATAATTGAAGTATTGCCTCAACCTTTAATGGATCAACTCTTATACCCTCCTTGGATACAATGAAACCTAGCAAGCGACCAACAGTTATGCAAATTATGCACTTATGAGGATTTAACCTAACCTAGTAATGGCGGCATAATTCGAATGCTAATCTCCAATGGTATGGATGTCGCATTCTCAGACGAGAATGCGCACCAAGATCATCCAAATACACTTCGATAATCATTTTGAGATCATGAAAAATTAAGGTCATAGCCTGCTGAAATGTAGCTCCAACGTTTTTAAGACTGGAAAGCATCTTTCGATATGCAAAAGTACTGCAAGGATAAATAAATGCAGTTTTATGTTGATCCTCGGGTTTGATCTGAATTTGATTATATCCAGAAAAACCATCCATGAAGGAGAATACCTCACTTCCCGCACACTCATCCAAAATCTGATCAATAAATGTTGTGGGGAAATTATCCTTAGGACAAGCACAATTTAAATCATGGAAATCAATGCATATACGGATCACTCCCTGCTTCTTATCAACCAGAACGGGATTTGAAACCCACTCCATCAAGGGAATGGGATAGATAAAACCTTATTTTAACAGCTTCTCTATCTCAACCTTAATAGCGGGTGCTTTTCTAGGATTCACAACACACAAACGTTGTTGAACTGGCTTCGCATTCGGATAAGTCTTAAACTAATGTTCAATAATACGAGGGTCAATACATGGCATTTATTCATATGGACAAGCAAAGATGTCATGAAACTCTTTAAATAGCTCGATATACTCCTTGATCTCATCAGGGGAACAATCCGCCCCAATGTAGACATTCTCAACTTTGCCAGGATCATGAGAAATATTGATAGGAATAGTAGGTGATAAATTTTCCATGTTCCCATTAGCCATCTAACTAGGAGAGTTCAATGGAACCACGGGACTACCAATATTCTCTCTAAGAATCTCCCTAAAGTCTTCACGCTCCATACGGTCAAGCTTGGGAAGAAAATATGATCGATGATGTAGCTCTTCCCAAGGTGGCTCAACCCCAGACATGGCCTCAATAATGGCTTCATCCAATGGAAAAGCATCTTCAAGGAAATCATGTGTGTGAGAGGACTCAACTGCCCATGCTAGCAGCACATACGGGTCTTCCTCTTCCATCCGTGAAGAAGAAGGACTAGGCCCTGCAACACAATCAAGATTCGCTTGATATGCTATCATTGTTGTAGGAAACTGCACATCCATTTCGATAGATCCATTTGAAGGACTCGGTGAAGGAAGAATCCAAGGATCTTCCATATGGGTAGTGCTAAAAGACACCGACTTCAATGAGGATGAAGCCTCACCAAAACTAGATCTGATCATAAGAACAGGTGCAGGATAGCTAAAGGTTCCCATGAGAAACAGATACATACCCACACCCACACTCCCAGTTGCCGACTGAGAATGATCGACAATCGAGATAGAATCTCCTGATGATGCACTAACACTCGGATTATGGAATGATTTCTGATCAATTGTAACAATATTCCCATTAAATGGAAAGTATACCACTAAAAAGAGAGAAGAAGCTATGGCTTGCATACTATACATCCAATTTCATCCCAACAAAAGATTGTAGTCAAGGGGCACATCAACCACCTCGACCTCGATCGTGACAGTCTTCCCTCCCAATTGGACCTTAAGAGAAGGAAAAATCCTGTGCGGCCAAAATGATCTACCATCAAAAGAAGTAAACATAGTAGTGGATTGAGACAACTCGGGAGAACCCAAACCCTTCCAACGTGACAAAGAAATCACGGAAGCAACAACACCTTCATCAATCACAGTGCATTTGACGGTCATATTAAGACACTCTACATGAATCAAAAGAGACATGTAGTAAGGAAAGTGAGGATGCAGTCCCATGGTTTCAAATTTTATAATGAAATAAGACTTATCATCACTAACCCTAAGAGCAAAAATCAAGGCTTTCCTTTTCGGAGGACAACTCTGAAGTACTTCAAGTGTAGACATTGCACATGGAGTTTGGCCCAAATCCTCGACAACGAAATAGTTCTGGGGAGCTTAGGCATTAGGATTATTCCTTGAACTCTTTAGGACTCCCTTAGGAATGCGAGGTGCAACTTCAGGTTTATCCATAGGGTTTTCAATACGCAAAGGGCTCTTGGGTAGTGCGGGTTCTTTTCCAAGGTTTGGTTGTGATGAACCATGATCCTTCGCATGAGTCATGACCTTAGTAGCACGTACCATGTTGATGCAACCATGACCAGTATTGACTTCCATTAGATTTTGATCTCCACCCGATGCACAATGAGGATCAATGGTCCTTGAGTTCATATTTTGATTATGGGGTAAAGGATTAGTTAGCACAGCTAGGCCCTGTGCTATGAATCTCGAGGCATCTTCCATATGAGGGCACAAGTGAGTGAGGTGGTCCTCCTTACACAACTTGCAAGGAAAATTTTCCTTAAGTTTAGACTACTTGTTCCTCCCAACATTACGAGCATTCTTGTCATTAGCATTTTCATTCTTGTTCCCACCCTTATGATTATTTTTACCCTTTTTCTTATTCCTTATGGGCTGTTGGTTTCCCTTCTAGTCTGACAATTCCACAGAAACTATGCTCGTCATTAGGGTGGGTTGAGACAAAGACGTGGCTTGTCTTGACATAGATTGGTTAATAGACAATTGGCTCACTTGTTTCACAACCGATTCTGTAGTTTTGTCGCTTGTACAACCCACAATGCCTTCAGCATGTGGTCCATGCTTGATATTGGGATTGAAAGTAGATCACGAAGCATCAGGTATAATATCATACAAAATTCCATATTGAGCATAGATAAAATCCAAATCTTGTGCCCTAAATATTGCTTGTTCCTCGTTTTGGACTCCAGATGTAGAAACATCCTTCAGGATGTAAGGTAACAACAACTTGAGGAACCACTCAAGGAGAAATTTCAGTGGTATAAAGGCTTTAATCAACTGCTTTCGTCTACACCGCTCTTGAATATGATCCAAGATATGTGTGGATTTGTCTTGTCAAAATGTTGACAAGAGTTCTGTAGCAATGTCGTAACGCACGGGTAGCTAAAAGTGATTGAGGAAAGTCATGGTAAGGTCATCGAATGAAACAAATGCCTCCCTTGGTAACTCTATATACCATTTCGTTGTCGGCCCAGTGAGGGTGCATTGAAATAGCCTCAAACAAATTGAATCGTCATGTAAGGAATTGGAAGAGCACCAAAGGTGAAAGGTAGTGACATGCTCACTAGGATCTTCTCCGGCTTTGCCCTCGAATTTGGGAATGTCCAAAGGAATCTTGTTAGGGATGACCGACCAAGCTAGTTCAGAAGATACTGAATCATTCATAAGTCTTGATAAGTCAGGTAAGTTCAATGTTGTGAGGAAAGGGATCCTAGGTTGAGCCCATCTATTCCACACTCCCTAATAGTTATGGTTCATGTAAGGCTGATTGCTATAAATACCATGGCCTTGGCCATAATATCCTCCTCCCATTTGACCCGTATAGGGCTGCATGGAAGCATTATGATGTGGTGTACCTTGACTATGCAATGCTACAAAGCCATAATTGGAAGAGTAAGCAGGTTGTTGATACTCGTACCCATAGGGTTGATAGTTCTATCCATACTACAGTCCGTAAGAGTGTCCATGAGAATCTCCTTAAGGTGTCCCATGGGATGTCCCATGAGAAGCTCCATAAGGTGTCCCATGGGATGTCCCATGAGAAGCTTCATAGTTAGTGATATGGAGAAATCCTTGAAATGGACCAATAGATGATAAAGAAATAGGAATATGACCTCCATAGACAACAAGAGGTACTTTACTCTAAGATCCTAGCATGCGAGCAGTTGCAGTACGAATGTGGCTAGTAGCGATATTCCGGCTCGAAGGACCACGTGAATGAGGGGGAGGAAGGGTTGTCAAAAATGCATTCAAAGGAGTAGGGTTTGAGGAAAAATGGAAATGCGAAGGGATGTAAATGGTGTTTCTTATGGTCACTTGTCTCAGTTCTGGTACCTGCATATGAGTACTAACACTAGGTCTAGGACAGGCACGTGAGGTAGCTTCCACCACTGGGATGGAAGGTGCGATGTGACTAGTGCTCCCAAATATCTCCACATGGAAAGGAATAGGAGTTCCACTAGGAATAGTGCTAGGTTCAATTTATGACTCGGCATGATGTGCTAGATTGGGTATAGGGATATCAGGCATGCCATAACAAATGTGACTAGTGCTTATGGGTTCATGATGAGTCTCGTTGCCTAGAAACCAATACCAGCAATCTATGAATGAGGGATTATAACCAAAATGTGAAGGCATTTTCGGTGAAGGATCATATATGGGAGTAGAATCTACATCCCCAACCTCATGAAGTGGAGAATACATCTCAGGAATATCATCCTCGTTATCTCCCATTGTGTGTGAATCAAATTGAGAAGTAATCCACCTAGACTGTTTGTTTCTCTCTCCCAGAGGAGGAGGAGATGTGGAAGGCGTAAGTCCTGCTAAACAACAAGAACGACAAAGTGTCACACCTGAATCCACAATGACTCAAAAATGAAAAAGACTCAATCTAATTACTGTAAGAAGGAATATTTCACCTTCTGCGAATAGAAGTTGTTCCTCTGGTCTGAATGGCTCAGATCTAGAACAAATGAGTCAATGAAAAGGATGAAGACCCTCCCTGGATGTTGTAGACACCTGGAATGTTTCTTCGATAGTGAAACTGTGTACCTACAACTAGATCAAACATGCAAACACATCAAAGCTACCAGAACATCATCTACTTATCCATGTTAGTGACTAAAGAATCTAAAAACATGTACATGTGAAATCAAAACAGAAGTAATGTGGGATGAAAATCATCTTTGCATTAAGATGTATGGAGAAGATTACAACCAATTAAGCCTTAGTGTCGACATCCATCTCCATGAAACCAACACTTCATCCCCATACGCTCCTACTTTTCTCTCTTTGCTCTCAAATGGCTTGGGCCAAGTGGTCAATCCAATAGCATAAAAATACCTCTATTCTTATCCCCCTCAACCATGGACATGGGCTTGTATTTATAAGACTCAATGGATACGAATGGTTGAGATATTTTTGGGTGAGGTGGCCTCTAATATCCTATGATGGGGGATCTCGAGCTCAACTGACCCACTATGATAGGGATAAGGGAGGACACAAGGCTCATGATCTAGAATCCTCGAGAATTTTCTCTATTTCCCATTTTACCCAGGGTACCGCTTTTCTCCTCTTATGACAGAGTGGTTTAGATAAGAAACGCTTATGTACAAAAGGTCACAAGCGATGGCATTGCTTATGGAACACAGGGTACAGGCGGTGCAAGCAAGGTATTGGTCATGGTTAACAGGGAAAGCGCAGTGCTGATTATTTTCATGTAAGATTGACAAACAACATGGGTTTCCACTCCAAGTGCTGGGATTAAGGGAAAATATGTAAGTCAAAGGTCTTATCACATGGTGGTGACAAGATTTGGGTATAACATTACACAAACCCTAGGCAAACTAGCATGCATAGAGCATACACCTACAAAATGTAAAGCCAAATCAAAAGCAAACAAGGGTAGGATATGTGAGCTCCCGAATGAAGTAGATATGTCTCACCTAGAAGAGGCTTGAGACTCCCGTACACAACAACCATAGGTTCGTAACCAAATATAGTGGCCCTCAGCTTCAACACATATAGAGACTATGCTGTCCAACCCCTACCTGGCCAGGACACCTGCATAATAACCTCTGTGGAGTACCCCCTCGATAACCTAGGTAAGAAAACTAAGGTCACCTCAATATAATCAATGCTCAGGCAGACAATCATAGGAAGGATTGACCATATGGGTAGGGTAGCAAAGCCTGAAACTCTTGAAAGAGCCCCCAGATATGAATACAATCCTAGAAATATCTCTGGTGCTACTCAATTCTAACCAAGGGTCATCCCAATCAATAACCACTCACACTACCCCGTGCTTAACTCCCTTGTAAGAGGAGGATCCTGAGAAACACTAATTATATAAAGGAATTTCACACCCTCACCTGGACAGACACATAAATGTTTCGTTTAGTGGTCTTGGAGAATTTAGTCACAATGAACTATTCCAACACCCTAAAACCTAATCTTGTTGGTGCACCCTATAAAAGAAAAGAGTGTAATTCATTTTATTATCCGTTGATTTTAATTGGCTTATTACTCAAAAGGGAAAATGGTTGTGCAACTAATGATGTTATGACACAACAAGAAGTAAAATGCACACCTAAAAATCAATGCAAATGCACCGTGTCAAATGAAAAATGGGGTATGCTACTACGTGAAGTGCAAAATTTTCCTTCAAATGAATATGCAATCATTCCTATATGAAAATCTAACTAGTACTCTCCAAGCAAATCTAATGCAAGTACCATGCAAAATGCAAAATGCAACAATGCATAATGATGCAAAAAGCAATTTTTTTTCTTATTTTTGAATTAAAATGAGATAAAAAGAAAAAGTATGACTCTACAACCCCCAAAATCTGCAAGCACTATCAGACAACACCCAAGCAAAGCACCAAGGTAAAAGAGACCTAATGCACTAATCCCAAAAGAAAAAATAGAAAATGGAATGATAAGAACATTTTCAAAAATTTTAAACTAAAAGGCGTCTCTCATCAAAAACAGAGGTGTATCCAGACTCTTGAAGCATCCAAGAAGACTCAGCAATAATCCAAACCCACCCATCAACACTTAATATTCCCCAAAAAGGAAAAACATAGGGCATACATGACTATGTGCAGAAAATACGCGTATATATGCGGCTATTCCAGGAAAAACCACATCTACATGCGACTGTGAAGACAAAACTCACATACAGGAAGAAAAAGAGATAAAAAAAGTAGGTAAACAGACAAGTTGAGACAAAATTTACTCCTATCAGACACTATTAGGCAAACATGCCCCCAGACCTGACTCAGAAACAGAGAAATCAGAGCAATTCAAGAACCTTGAATGCCAATAAAACCCCCAAAGGAAATGACTAGGAACTCCCCAGTATGGTTGCCAATTCTGTCACGAAGAAAAATTCCTATGGCTTGGGGCACCATAATAGACAATGTAACCGTAGAAATCGATCCCTTCCCAATATGCAAGAGAAATAAACATCCAACACTAAAGGATTTCGAAACATACCTTATTCCGGATGGTTGATGTAGATCCCCATTGAGCTTTTCCAATCTCGCTTGTGTTAGCAATTTGCTCTCTCAACAAGCAGCAAATAAGACAAGCATGCTATACAATTATGTTAGACCTACTCTAGCATATATAATCAATAACATTTAAGCATTTAAAAGAATCCATGGATTCAATATTCATTTAAATACACCTTATTGGATAGGAAAATATATTTCTAATAATATAAATCAAATATTATAAGAATGAAAACCTCTGTCGGCACGTCTGCGAACCGAAGAAACTGAGTCCTCCACCTAGGCCTCCACCACTTCAATCCTCCATCTCTCGATAGAAAGCTCACAAGCAAAGGAAATATTTGGAAGAACACAAAGTTCTCCAAGGGACAAAGGGATGTAGACTCAAGTATAAGCTCCGGCAATAATGGACTATAGTTTTCTTGCTTTTCAATTCCTCCTCCTTCAATGTATCCAAAGGGTTCCTTATACAGTGCCTCAATGGGGTAATGGAAGGTCGACTCCTACTGATATTAAGGCATATGGAAGGCTAAGAGACAAGTGACTTGGCTCCACATCAAGGAAAACTCCAAAACTATTCGGCCTTTTGCACACATCCCGATGTACACCGGTTTAAGGGTCATATCCACGTATATATGTGAGAATAGGTTTAAAAGTCACGTATGGAAAACAATGAATGTTTTTAGGGATTATCTTGGAAACATCAAAGGTACAAAAATGGTACATGGGATCCAAAGAGTCTGTAGAGGGATAGGGAAGGCCATAAATGTGTAATCCACCATGTGTTGTAAAATTAGCTGGAACATCGACACAAGAAGGATTCATAGAGGTCAGAACTAAATTGGATTCTATCTATAATTTCATTTTGAAAAGAGCACCAGAGAGTGCTATTGTGTAGGAGTATGTCTCAATCAGCATCAATCCGTGGGCTAGGAATGTTTAAATTCCCCCGACTATGATTAACGTTGGACGAGAGGACTTGAATAACTCCCTACAACAGCTATGGAATGTCGCATTGGATATCAACAGACTGTCTACCTATATGTTGGTACACATGCAGCGGGTTCCAAACCAGGAGTTAGATGACAGACAGAAGGATATTAGTGACCAGTACTAGTCGTCATAGGAGAAAGAGGAAGCAAAGAAAAAAGAGGTAAAAGAGTTGCATCATGCAAAGGAGAAGTTGACAGAAGACAAAGCACAAGAAGAATTAAAGATGAAGACTAATGAGGAGATCATGAAGCTGGAGAAAGAAACATATCGAATCATTAGCAAGAAGGCCCACCTCTTCGACAATCGAGTACAAGTAGAAGTATTAATTTTGGATGCTTGTAAGCACTTGAGTGAAAGCACCCTAGGACTGGATGCAGTCATGAAAACAAAGAAACTTGGGGAAATTATTCTATAGTTGTAGCGGGACAACAACATTTTGAAGGATTTGGTGTATCCAGACACACCACTCGATTAAATTGCTGAGCGAAAGGGTGCCATTGAGGAGATAGCAAAACAATTTGAAGAAATGGAGTAGGATGCCAAGAAGATCACTGAGGAAATAAAACAATTTTGAGAAGCATCATCCAAGACAAATAGTTAGAGAAATTGACAAAGCAGTTGCAGGAAGCAGAGGGCTAGCTAGTGACACTAAAGAAAACATTGAGAATTATGCCATCAATTGTTCATATTATGCGGTCCACAGAGTTAAAGGAGTTGCACCAACGAGTTGGAAAGGATCAAGAGCGACAACATAAGTGAAATGAATAGCTATATGAGTTCCAGGAGATTGGATCCCAATTGTCTATGAAATCAATTATTGCACTGCAGGTGGTGCAAGAGGGAAAGAAGGAGGTAACTGTGAAGCTGGTGGAGCACCTATTGAAGCAGAATTTACTAGGAAGTCAAGACATTGCTGAGAAAATTCAAGCGCAAGTAAAGGATACCACTCTATAGTATGACAACTTCATGTTGAAAATCAATGAGTACACCATGTCCAACTAACATGGCTCGAGGGTGAGCCATAAGATTATGTTGGGGGCATGCTGGTAGGGGATTTGGGATAAGTTAGTTGTGCAACATTGTGGATTTTGTGTCAGGGAAAAAGACACTGCGCAAGTGGAGAATGCTGCACAAAGAAGTGAATAGAATATTTTTCATATTTTGTGTAACCTTTTTGTACTTTGGACCATATTTTGCAGATATTGGTCATAATTTTGTAGAATTGGTTAAGAGTTAGTTAGGAATTCGTCCAAGTGGACCTTGAAGGTAAAGACACAAGCCTATAAATAGAAATAGATTTGTAAGTGTAGAAGATATTTATAATGGAATATAAGATAACTATTATACATGAAGCAATATCTGTTGATCTATTGATCTATTTTTGAATCTCTGGATTATTGCGCAAAAGTAATATGACAAGACGAAAGTTGATCTGAAATACTGTTTTCTTTTATCTTTTATTTCTTACTATTTCTGCAATAATATGGTGAATGTTAAGTGAATTTGTAACATGGATCTATGATGCGATGTTTCTTGGTTCTAAATGATGTTATCTTTTTAGATCTATTTGTGCATCAGTATGCTTATTGCAGTTTTGAATGAATAATGTGATCTGTTAAGAGCAATGATGAATGGTCCTGTTAATGTTAAGTAATTGGTCAGATCTATTTAGCTCATTAGTTGTCAATGCACATATTCCTCTTCTATTCTATGTAAACTTGGTTCTGAGAGCTATCCCTCGAACATATTGGGTGAGACCTCATCCGCTTCACGGGTGTTGCTAGCCAGGGTAAAACCTATCTGGGTCGATGCTCAAGGAGATCCCAGTGGTTTGAGTGTCTAAAGAGAGGAACCAATATCGACTGGTATTTGTTGGCTTGGTTTTTGTCAACAAGGATTGATTTCAGACAACCGAGATCTTGGTGGATTTATGATCTATGGTTAAAATTGATTTCGCAATGGAAAAGAGTAGGAAGTTTAGCAAGTTGGGGGATTGTGAAATCGACTAAAGGCTGTATCATTGGACGGTTAATATTTATCGTAGATCAATATATATGGCTGAAAATGATTTTGTTAACCAAGATTTAGGAAAATAAAAAAGTATGAAATAGACACAGTGGAAAGGAATTGCTCACCAAGAAACAACACACTTGGAGGTGCAACAACACGACTAGTTCTTGAGCCAATAAAATACAACGCAATCACATGAGAAGATAACACATAGACCGCGTGTATTTCCAGTAGGGAAAGGCTGGTATTAAAATTTTATTTGTTTTATGAAACCATTTGTTTTCACCTAGGTGGGAGAATACAAAACTTGGGAATCTCCTGGGTGACGGATAGAGATAGTATAAATAGGGTTGCAGAGCACCATAGAGGGTACTTTGGCTGGTGAAAAGAATGTTGGACTATTTTGTAAAAGAGCTAAATCTTTTCTAATAAGAAGGATCAATTTGCTGGAACTAAGGCATGCACAAAGATTTACTCAGAATGTGTGGAATGCATACTGTCAAACTATTTCATCTTGCTTCTGTACATCATATAGTGAGATTGTTCTAACCTCCTGGAACTATTTCCTTGGTCATGAATGGTTTGTTGTCTATATAAATTTATGTGTTGACAATGTAATAAATGGTTTAATTATATCATAGCTATATTTGGTCTTCTATCTATTGTGAATTTGATTATTGTGTTGGTATAGCTATCTATTAGAATTCTATGAGCATTTACAGTATATTACTCTGAACTCTAAATTTTCTCCCTGGAAGGGGATAGAATAGTTTAGCTTTAGATATAGATTAGACCTGGATTTATCTCAAGCATCTGCATTTCATTCTTTAAAAAAAAATCATATAAATGGTGGATTGTGTCGTAACCAGTAAAAGATTTAAAGAACTTAATATATGATAGCCAGAACCGTAAATAAGATGGATTCCCCACACTAAATAGTGGACTATGTAATTGAGATTGTTTACTAGGGAGAATCCCTACTGTTTAGTACCTGGGATTTTTCCAGGCATCAACATATTTGGCGCTAGAAGGAGGGAATCCAGTGCATGGCTCATGGCTAGTAGAGGAAGTCCACTATTCAGATAAGATTACACTGGAACAACATCAAAAAATAGTTTACCTGGAAATTTTTTTCCTAAATTTAAAGAACAAGAACAGACATGTTTTGTCAAAGAAGAACCATAATGTTTGTATGATGTCATGTTTGAGGAATTAGATCAGTTTAGGGGACATACAAGATCCCACGTCAAGAAACTTGGCGGGTTAAAAGTTATTCTTGCATTACCTAGAAGGCAGGATTCCAAGAGAGTAGCCTCATACACTAAATATTCAATTATTCTAGAAAATTTGGAAGAACTAGGAGATCTATCCATCCAAAAACAATTTCAGCCTATGGACCAATTAGATCCAGAATTCCTTGTAGTTTATGTTTTTACTCAGTATCCACCATAGTATTCACCTCGAAATATGGATGGAAAATTTAATCAACCTGCATGGAGAGAAAGAATGCCACTCAACTTAGTTGCTCCATTGCATGATTTAGATAGACATCGAGAAAGAGTGTTACCATAATTTGATCCTGGAAAGGGTGTTTTTGCTGAAGATCACTTAAAGAGATTTTATATGTCTTTGAATATTTTGAATGTTGACTATGAATATGTGGTTTGCATACTTTTTCAATATACTTTTGAACCTAAAGCATATTCATGGTACTTTAGTTTGCAAGTTAATTCAATAGTAAATTGGGATGGTTTTGAAAAGGAATTCTTAGGTAAATTCAGCAACCAGAAAACTATAGCCACTCTCATGAAAGAATTATTGTCTATTAGGATGGAAAAGAAAGAGAAGGTCAAATAATTTAATCAAATATTCACCACTTTATTGAATAGCTTTAGTGTTACAACAAAACCAGCTGAAGAGTCTCTAGTAGAATATTATACTACAACACTTTATCTACCAATAGCAATGTTTGTAAAAAGGGATGGTAAAGTTACATTGGTAGAAAACTATGAAGAGGCCAAGAAGATAGAGGTAGATCTAGATAGTATATCCATTCATACTCTAGAACTTGAGTTGAAACATACCACAAGAAAAATGCCTTTACTATTAACTAAGTCCAAACAAGAACACTCTAATGAGTAGAAAATGTGGTGAAAATGGTGCAAAATTTGTCAAACAGGGTAGTGTACTTCAAAAAGGATAAGGGAGTTAGTTCTTATAGAAATCCATTCAAACCTTATTAAAAAAAATAATAGAATGAATAGCCCCAACCACCTGTACTTAATTATTTTGTTTTAAATATTAATAAAGTAGGCATGGATAATTTCTGTACTTTTCACCAAGAACATCATTCTGAAAAATTTGTCCACAGTGGATAAATTCAATGACTATGGTTATGACTCAATTGTTAGATACCCAGTTGGAAGATCCTGAAGAAGAAAAAGACCAAAATAATGATCCTGTAGAGACAAGTGAGGAAACCACAATGGTTCTGTGGGATTGGAAACCAAAATTAAGATTAAACGAAGATACGGAAATTTAGGAAGTCCCAACATCACCAGTAAATGTTACAACTAGGAGTAAAGGACCAGTGGGGGATAAAATATTAGTGCTTCCTAAATCAAGGAAGATAAATAAACCTTTAAGAAAATTATCAACACTACCCAAACACAACAAAAGGTTAATTCAAAAGGTATGAAAGAAACTAACCCAACAATTAATAAACCTGTGGGAACTTTGGCAAATAAAACTGACTACTAAAGAACATGACATGGGATATGTTATTGTAGAGGACATTAAGAAAACAAAAGAAAACATATATTTATTCTAATTATGTAATTTTCCTCAGAAAAGAAGGAAACTTCTAGAATCTTTTAATCCACAGCCCAGCAGTATCCAAGAATCCATTGAATCTGATGATGAAGTAAGTGAAGCAAGCATTGGAGGAAGATCTAAATCTCATACTTTACCTTTTTTCTATCATTTGAGATTTTTAATCATAATGTACATAACTATTTGGTATATTTTTGGGATTCATCAAATGTCATGCCACTTTCAATACGTAAAAGGATTAATGGCTGACCCACACCATCTCCATCTTGGATAATTCAACCAGACAGATATGTTGTTGAAGTCATAGGGGAAATGAAAGATGTTTTGATTTGTTTGTCTACAGATCCCAGATTTTATCAATTTATAGATGTTATGGTGGTGGATATACCGAAAGAATATGTATTAATTTTATGTAGGGACTGGTCAACAAAACTAAATGGTTAATTTGCAACCTACTGGTCTCACATGTGGCTTCCATACAACAATAGTCAGAACCAAATTCAACTACTGAGGGAACCAAATATGAAGTATAATATAACTATATTAGAAGGGAAGAATGAACCTATGAACTTCTCATATTCTATTTTGGGAAATAAATTTTTGGAGCTTTAACCAGGAAACTATCAAGCCAGACAAGTAAGTCAGGAATTAGATAGGTAGCCCGATCTTCTTCAATTCTCATGGGACGATGATATTGATTTTAATATAGTAGACTTAGTTACTAATGTAGGAGATGCTACTAACTCTTTAGATTTAGAAGATATGTTTTGGATTTTATATTTTCATGTAGAATGCACTAATAACACTTCTGGGTATGAAGCTCTAGGTCTAAAAATGGATATTGAATTAAATGTAAAAGATCTAAATTTTTTTGGTAATTCTGGAGAAAATCCTTTTCAGCAACAACTCAGAGAAACAAACCCTAAACTAGATCCTTTGATCCAAAAGGAGATGAGGAAGCTTGTTTATGTTCTCAAGTAGTACTTTACTTAGGATCTAGAAACCCTTTGTACACAAATAAACTTTATTTTATTGATTTTGTTTTCTACTTTATTTATTTTCCTATTTGTTTCACCTTATTACATAGCCTTAGTCTATTTGATTTTAATAAACTAGCTCGATTTTTGGTGCTTGGAAGTATAGGAATCTGATTAAACTAAAAATATTTGGATGTCAAGAATTTCTTATGGGAAAGAGAAAATGGTAAAGTTCGATCATAATGAGATTCTTTAACTGTTGATAGGGGATGTAAAGGGAACGTAGTCTTCAATCCCACATTTGAATCATTATAACCCCTGTGAAATAACCAAAAACTCATGAGGTCTGGAGTACTATCTTGGGGTTTCATCTATTCTCACATTAATACCTATCTAGCGAAGCATATCATGATGTACCCATGGAAAGGAAGTAGGTATGAGGGATGTATGGTATTCAAAATTAGCCCATTGCTACAAATCAAAGAGGCCAAAAGGTTTAGATTGAAAAGTCATTTTTTTTGAAATATTCATTCTTCAATCAAATAAATGATGCTGAAGAAATAAATGATCAAACCAAAAGGATTGTCAAAACAACAAATATCAGCAAGGTTCTTCTCCATCCATGAGCATGATGAAAAAACAAATTTGTCGCTACCACAAAAGGACATTGTGGATGGAATAACATGTACCAATTTCTCAAAGTAAAAGAAGAAATCAAGGAAGATGTAGAAGACATTTTCATTCATAAATAAATAATCAAAAGAATGCTAATAGCATGGGAATGAGGAACAAATGAATACATTTGTCTTACTCTATTATGATCATGTTGTTATAGCTGATTTTACCACTCCAGGTGAATCACTCTTTGTATGGCCTTCCCCTGTCCTGCTGAAGACTCCTTAGACCCCTTGGACCATTTTTTGTCCTTTGATGTTTCCTTGATCATCCCTAAAAACATGTGAAAAATGATACACGCGACTTTTAAACCTCTAATCACATATATACGTGGGTTTCACCACTAAAACCATGTACATCAGGATGTGTACAAAATCCAAATCCTTTTGGAGTTTTCCTTGACATGGATTCGACTCACTTGACTCCTGGCCTTCCCTATGCCTTGAGATCGCTCGGATTCGACCTTTCATTACCCCTTTGAAAAGCTATATAAGGAATTCTATGGTACATTGAAGGCATATGAGAGAATTGAGAACAAAGAAACTATAGTCCATTGTTGCTGGAACTTATGCTTCAGTCTGCATCCCTTTGTCCCTTGGAGCACTTTTGTGTTCTTCCCAAGCTTTCCTTTTGCTTGTGAGCTTGTTATTGAGAGATGGAGGATTGAGGTGGTGGAGGCCCAAGAGGGGAATTCAGTTTCTCTGGTTTGCAGACGTGCCATCAGAGGTTGTATCTATTGTAATCTCTAATTTATATTAATAGAAATATCTTTTCCTATCCAATAATGTGTGTTTGAATGAATATTTTATCCATGGGATTATGTCAAATGCTTATACATTATTGATTATATATGCTATAATAGATCTAACACCATGATATATAGTATGATTGTCTTGTTTACTTGTTGTTGAGGAAGTAATCGATCAATTCAAGCTGAAGTTGGAAAGCTCAACGGGGATCTACTGCAACCGTCCAGAATAAGGTACGAGGTCTGATCCTTTAGTGTTAGACATTTAATTTCTATTGCATATTGGAAAAGATTGATTTCTGGAGTCAATCTATCTATTGTGGTACCCCAAGCCATAGAAATTTCTCTCCATAACAGAATTGGTGACTCCGCTGGAGAGTTCCTAGTAGTTGTCCTTTGGGGATTGTTATATCGGCATTCAATGACTTTGAATTTCTCTTTCTCTCTTGCTTTTGTGTCAGGTCTGGGGGCATGTATGCCTGGTAGTGTCTTATTGGTGTGAATTTTGTCTCATCTTGTCTGTTTTCCTTGATTTTATGCACCTTTCTTCCTGTATGCAAGTTTTTAACTCATAGTCGCGTATACACGTGGATTTCTCTGCTATTTCCACATATACACACGGGTTTACTATGAACATTCATGCATGCCCTTAGTTTTTCCTTTTAGTGGAAGTTAAATGGTTGCTGGGTAAAGTTTGTTGATTGTTGAGTCTCCTTTGGAACTACCTAAGTCTGTTTATACCTCTGTTTCTGACCAGAGACGTTTTTTTTAGGCTAATTTTTTTTTAAGAAGGTTCTTGTCATGGAATTTTCGATTTTTTGTTTGGGATTAGTGCATTAGAGTTATTTTACCTTAGTGCTTTGCTTGAGTGCTATTTGAGTGTGCTTGCAAGGTCTAGGGGTTGTAGAATCATCTTTTGCTTTTTGTATCTCATTTTATTTCAAAAAATCCAAAAACATTTGCTTATCATCATGCATTGCATTTTGCATTGTACTTGCACTAGATTTGCTTTGGAGTATTAGTTAGGATTTCATATAGGAAAGCTTGCATTCCTCATTTGAAGAAAAAATGTGCATTTCACGTAGCAGCATACCCTGTTTTCATGGACACAATGCATTTGCATTGATTGTTAGGTGTACATTTTACTTCATGTTGTGTCATAACACCATTAGTTGCACGGCCATATCCCTATTTTGAGTAATAAAGCAAATTAAAATCAACACTTAAATTAAAATGAATTACACTCTTTTATTTTCTAGGGTGCACCAACAAGCTTAGGTTTTAGGGTCTTGGAATAGTTCATTGTGAGTAAATTCTCCAAGACCACTAAACAACAATATCTATGTGTCTTTCCAGGTGAGTGTGTGAAATCCTTAGTATAACCAGTGTTTCTTAGCATCCTCCTCTCAAAAGGGAGTTAAGCACGAGGCAATGTGAGCGGTTATTGATTGGGATGACCCCTAGTCATAACTGAGTAGCACCTGAGATATTTCCAGGATTGTATTCGTATCTGGGGGCTCTTTCGAGAGTTTTGGGCTTTGCTACCCTGCCCATACGGTCAATCCTACCTGCGATTGTCCACCTGAGCATTGATTATATTGAGTTGACCTTAGTGGCCTTACCTAGGATATCGAGGGGGTACTTTGCAGGGGTTATTCTGTGGGTGTCCCAACCAGGTTGGGGTTGGACAACATATTTTCTTTACACATTGAAGCTGAGGGACACAATAAATGGTTATGTACCTCCGCTTGTTGTGTATGGGAGTCTCAAGCCTCTCCTAGGCGAGACATACCTGCTTCATTCGGGAGCTCACTTATCCTGCCCTTGATTACTTTCATTTGGATTTAGATTTTATTAGTGATTACTTTGTGCACAATAGCTTGCCTAGGGTTTGAGTAAATAGAGAGTCTTTTCTATTTTTTGAGTCATTGTGGATTCGGGTGCGGCTCCTCACCGTTCTCATGGTTTAGCAAGACTTCCACCTTCTACTTCTCCTCCTCCTTTGGGAGAGAGACCTAGATAGTCTAGGCAGAATACTTCATACATTGCTTCACACACAATGGGAGACCATATAGAGGATATTCTTGAACCACCTTCTCCCATTCATGTAGACAATGGGGAGCTTACCCCTACTTACGATCCTTCACCCGACTTGGCTAAGTTAGGTCCCATGATTTCTGAGATAGGAACCTTTCATGATAGACCTTATCACTCTAGGGTTGATTCCCTATTGACGCATTACCGTTATGGAATGCCGAAGGATGCCGAGACTCATTTTGAACCCGCCAGCACTAGCTATGGTAGTTATGCTATGTCCGGTTTTCCCACTCATGATCTAGCACTTCATGTCAGATATGACTTCAAGCCTAATACTATGTCTGGGGGCACTCTCATTCCTTACCATGCGAATAGGTTTGGGAGCACTAGTCACATTGTACCTTCCATCCCAGTGGTGGAAGTCACATCACATCTTCCTCCTAGGTCTAGGGTTAGCGATCCTATTAGGATAATAGACCTAAGATGAGTGACTATAGGGAATAGTATGTACATTATTACTCAAGTCCATCCATCCTCTATCCCTACTTCTTCAAATGTTCACCCTCCACCTTATTCACGTGGTCCTTCGGGCCAAAACGTTGCTACGAGTTATGTCCATACTGCGGTTACTAGACTGGTTGTGTCTCAGCTTCATGTACCACCCGTTATTTCAGGAGGTCATGCTCATAGTTCTAGAGGTCACATTCCTACTTCTGGGATGTATATTCCTACTTCTGGAACATATGTTCCTACTTATGGAGTGTCTCATGGGACATCTCATGCGATGACTTATGGGCCCTATTATGGGACGCAGTATGGACAAGGTTCTTCACCTTATGGGGGTGGGTATCAACAACCTGCTTACTCTCCTAATTACAGCTGTGTAGCTCCTACTAGTCAAGGCCCACCACACTATGGTGTTTCCACGCCACCCTATACGAGTCATACGGGAGGAGGGCACTATGGCCAAGGCCATGGTGGTAATCATACCTATACGAATCAGACCTATCAGGGAGCGGTCCATCAACCTCATCATCCTAGGCTCCCTTTCCCCGCGATGTTGAATCTTCCTGACTTATCGATATTAACGAACGATCCTGTAGCTCATGACCCGGCTTGGTCGGCTGTCCCTACTAAGATTCCCTTGGACACACCAAAGTTCAAGGGAAAACCAGGAGGGGATCTGAGTGAACATGTTACTATGTTTCACCTATGGTGCTCTTCGAATTCCTTACATCAAAACTCCATCCGTTTAAGCCTATTTCAATGCACCCATACAGGGCCTATCGTGAAATGGTATATAGAACTACCTAGGGGATATTTTTCTTTGTTGGACAACCTTGCGATGACTTTTATTAACCACTTCCAGCTAGCAGTGCATTATGACATTGGTACTGAACTCTTGTCGACATTTTGGCAAGATAAAGCCACACATATCTCTGATCATATTCAAGAGTGGCGTATATGGAAGAGGTTAATTAAATCCTTTATACCGCTGGAGTTCCTCCTTGAATGGTTCCTCAAGTCATTATTGCCATATATAGCAAAGGATGTTTCTACATTCGGAGTATAGAATGAGGAACAAGAGATTTTTAGGGTGCAGGAACTAGACCTGATTTGTGCTCAGTCTAGTTTGTTATATGATATTATTCCCAATGCTCCGTGTTCTAGTTTCAATCTCAAAGTCAAACCTGGACCACATGCCGATGGCATCGTGGGTTATGTAAGTGTGAAACCTACGGATTCGGTTGCAAAATAAGTTAGTCAGTTGTCACTCAACCAATATGCTTCAGGACAAGATACAGCTTCGTCTCAACCCACCCAAACGGCGAGTGTACTTTCAGTGCAATCGTCAGACCAGAAGGGTAACCAGCAGGCCGGACGGAATAGAAAAAAGGGTAAAAATAATCGTAAGGGTGGGAATAAGAATGAGAATGCTAATAGTAATGAAAAGAATGGCTAGAATTCTCAGGGGGACAAGAAATCTAAATGTAAGGTTAAGTTCCCTTGTAAGTTATGTAAGGACGATCACCTCACTTAATTGTGCCCTCGTATTGATGAAGCCTCAAGGTTCTTGGCATAGGGCCTAGCTGTGCTAACTAACCCTTTACTGCACAATCAAAATATGAACTTGAGGTCCCATGATTAGTCTGGTGGTGATCAAGATCTTCTAAAGAGTAGTGGTCGTGGTTGCATTAACATGGTACATGCTGCGAAAGTTGTGACCCATGCAAAATATTATGGTTCGTCACAACCCAGCCCAGGCAAAGAGCCTAATCCACCAGGGTCCCCTTTGCGTATTGAGAAACCTATGGATAAACCTAAAAATGCACCTCGCATTCCTAAGGGAGTCCTTAAGTGTTTGGGGCACAGTCCAAATGCTCGAGCCTCCCAGAACTATTCAGTTGTCGAGGATTTGGGCCATACTCCTTGTGGGATGTCTGCATTGGAAGTGCTTTAAAGTTGTCCTTAACAAAGGAAGGCGTTGCTTTCTGCCCTTGGTGTGAATGATGATGATTCTTCCTCTGTGATTAAATTTGAAACCGTAGGAATTCATCCTCGCTTGCCTTACTACGTGTCTCTTTTGATTCACGTAGAATGTCTTAATATGACCGTCAAGCGCACTGTGATTAATGAAGGTGCTGCCACTTCTGTGATGTCTTTATCATGTTGGAAGGGTCTAGGTTCCCCTGAGCTGTCTAAATCAATGACCATGTTAACTACATTTCATGGGGGATCGTTTAGGCTGCATGGCATCCTTCCTTCCCTTAAAGTCCATTTGGGAGGGAAGACCGTTGCAATAGAGGTCGAAGTGGTTGATGCACCCCTCGACTACAATCTCTTGCTGGGTAGGAATTGGATGTACAGTATGCAAGCCATTGCTTCTTCCCTATTCTGCATTGTATGTTTTCCACATAATGGGAAGATAGTAACAATTTATCAAACAACATTCAAGAATCCGTCTATTACTGCATCTTTGGGAGCATCGATCCCGATCATTGAGCACTCTCAGCCGGCAACTGGGAGTGTGGGTGTAGGCATGTATCCATCCCTCATGGGAAGCTTTAGTTGTCCTGCATTGATTCTTATGATAGGGTCTAGTTCCGATGAGGCTTTGACATCTATGAGATCGGTGTCTTTTTGCACGAGTCATATGGAGATCCTTGGATTCTTCCTACACTGAGTGAGCCCATCGTGACGGATGTGTCGTTTCCTGCAAGTATGATAGCTTATCAAGCTAATATCCAGACTGTTGCAGAGCCTAATCCTTCCTCTTCACGGATGGAGGAGGAGGACCCTTATGTGTTGTCGGCATGGGCAGTACAGTCTTCTCACGTACATGACTTCCTTGATACAGTTTTCCCTTCAAATGAAGCAATTGTTGGGCTTCGCTCTACTAATGCACATCAGACCTTGAATTTATGCCAATCCGGGTTGGTAGACTTAGAGGCATATCCAAGTATCAGGACTCAAAGCTAGACTTATCTGGAAATATAGTTTACTTAGGAAATAAACCTACCAAAAGATTAAAATACTGTGACTTGAAAACAAAAAATTTCCTTTACAGGAGCAGTTTCATTTGCTTTTTCACTTACACAACGGTTTATATGTGAAAGAAATTTATATGTTAAAGCACTGAGATATTAAAACGAATTAAATCTAACCCTGAAATAAGAATCACAAAACTCTGCTCATTATCTCAACGTTGAAGAAACAATCAATCATTAATTCCCTTTACAGGAAAGCATTCATAATGTGTAATTGTTATTAATACTCCATCGTTGAACAGTCAAGCAATGCACAATAAAGTAAGATAGTAGTCTGAACCATTTCTACAGCATACAACTAAGGAAATAACAGAGTTGATAAGACTAATTTAAAACAATCTAACCTATTGTGCAATAAGGAAAATCGATTCTACAGGAACTGAAACATACCACCGGCAACAATTCAAATTGCTCACTAGCAATGAAATGTGTGCAGACTCAACAATGGGGGCCCTCCAATGCCTCTTTCACACACACAAATGAAGAATCACAGAGCTTTAAACTTTAATGATGTTCACCATAAAATCGATCATACACAGTAATAGAACAACGCGGTCCAAAACAGCATGCGTTTTTCTCCCCAAATCGTGATGGGTTCTCCTCTGTCTTATGGAGTACTTATACAAAAAAATTTAAAAACTAGAAATGCTATTAATCTGGAAGCTAATTAATGAAAGATAGTCATCGATATCCTCTATCAGATCTGTGAAAATCAACAAAATCGGAACTGCCCTGCTTTTGTGCTGAGTGGTGGCATAGGTGGTCGTCCTTGACTGACTTTGACTTGACACCTATGAGAGCCACATCATCTATTCATTGGAAGTTTATCCATCCTTGGACATTGAGGATCTTTTCTCCATCTTTCAGTTCACGCCTAGCTAGCCTGCAAGTGTTCAACCTTTTAGCCAAAGTTTGTGGGTGAATTTAAAGATTTATAAATCAGTATGAAGGTTTTATGGAGGAAAATGGAAGATATTTAGGTGACAAAAATAGGTCAAAATGGTGCCCAACATCTCCCCCAAGAGGAAGCTGTTGCATGTCCCTATGCCAAAAATATTTGACCCTGTTTAAAACGAATATTTTTCTATTGATCATCTTGCTTCTAATATCCTGTTTGAGACGATGCATCTGTTGAAGCTCGAGATGCATATAGGACCTTTAGTCTCTCATGCTTAGTTTTATAAATCAACTTTTGTTTATATCATCTGTATGCATGTTTAGAGATGCGTGTCCTCTGAACCTTTAGCTTCCAGTTGACTTCTCTTAACTTCTCATTCCTGAGCTCTAATTCCTTTATTTCAAGTTTCAACCTCTTAATATTTTCACTATTTTTGGAAGTCTTCTTCTTCTTCATTTTCATTGGAAGCTGTACAGAATTGGTGTCCATCTCCAACTCTTCATTCTTTTGTACTGAGTCTTCTTTCTTTTCCTCTTCCACAGTTTGCTGCTCTGAGAAAAGAGAAGCTGAGTCTTTTAATATTTCTTGTCTTGATTGCTTTTCCTTTTTCTTCTCTTGCTGATCTAAGAAGAGATTGATTCTTTTTTTCTGTTTGATCACTTCATCAGTTTCTTGGATATCCTGCCCTATTTCATCTGCTGGATCTTCTTCTTGACTCCCCAAGGTTTATATGTAGTCATACTGCCTTTGCTGGCTTTCATCATCTTTTTCCAATGCTGACTTACTTTGAGCTTCCTTATACTTCCTTGGATTTCTTTGGTAAGTGGTGAATATCTGCTCTTGTTTTTGAAACTATTTTTCTTCTCTCATCACACTCCTAGTTCGTATCCTTCTCTGAGGTTGTTTTGAACTTTCTTCCTCAGAGTTGTTTTCATCATCAGTAACCAGCAACACCTTTTTCTTTTTCTTTTTCCCCTTTGGCGGTTTTGAGCTTGTTGCCTCAGGGTATGTTATCATCAATAGTTCATCTTCTTTTAAACCTTATTCAAGCAATTCTTCCTGCTCTTCAAACTGATTGTGAATTAAAAATCCCGACCATGTCAAATTTTGCTTTTGTAACTCATGCTGGATGATGATTTTGATGAGTCCACAGTGAAAAAGGCTTGTCGTTTTTTCTTTTTCACACCTTTGGACAGCCTTAGCCATATTAGTTAAACTCTGTAACAGGAAATAGGGCATATTGATCTCACATTCACCTTTTAAATGCTGCAACAGCTTGATGTGGTAAAGATACACAATACTGAATCGGCCTTCACAAGTAATAAATTTTTGGATAACGTAAACTATTTCATCCCAGGGATGAACCAGCCAGCTCCTTGGTATCCCTTTCTTCTAGTTTACTGACCCTGCTCTTGATCTGCACAAAAAGGGCATCCATGCTTTCTCTTTGAATTGTTTAGTTTTGAAAAATCTTTCTCCTTGCTGTGGTAGGCCAATAATTTGTGCTAAGATGTCTTCAGACAATCTGAAGTGCAAGTTTCCCACTATAACCCCTTCTCCATCAAATGTCTCAGCAAAAGGTAGACTAACATGCTCATTATTCCCATTAAACTTTTCAAAGAAAGTTACCCACTGTTTCTTTTCAAAAATCTCCATGCAATTCTCATGAATATCAGTGGGGTTGAATTTCGCTGGTTCTAGTCTAGATGACATTTTGAAAGAGATATGCAACAGGAAAATTCAACCTTTCAATTTTCAACTCTGCATTTGTTTTCTTATCCCGAAATGACACTATGAAAATGAAGAATTGCTGCTGGTCTTAACAGAGTCTTTGGCAAAGAAAAGGTTTAAGCTTTACCTCCTTTCTAGTGTAGCTGCCTTCAATTCCTCATGCGCGATACTTCTCCTGCAAACCAATGCCTGTGTTCTTCCTGTAATCCACGGCTTCCTTCTCACTTATCACCCACAGCAATCGATTTTTGCAGAGGAAAAGAGTTTAATTTGGTCCAAAGAAGAATGACCAAATCGCACTCCTCGACTTCACCAGTTCATAATACACGTTTCAGGCACATTTGTATACTGTCGTGGGGCATATATCCACGTTTTTTTTCTCATCATTTCATAAACATGCCACTTTCCATCCAATTATTTTCTAAGGAAAGAAATGAAAGGTAAGGTTTTAATGTATATAACATGTTTTAATTTCTTTGTATGCCCCAATATTTGATTATAAATTGGAATGAAGGAATTTTCTTTTAACTGAAGTGGACTCTTTTCATTTTGAAAATACACACGGCCATCTATATTCTATATGTATGTTTGCTTAATTCTTGATGCACCAACATATATACATATAAAACATTGGAAATTTCATGTTTTTCTTAAAACATTTCACTTTCTGCTGAGAAGGAGACCCTATTTGTCTTTCTGCCAAGGAGAAAACCCTGACTGTAGAATGCAGTATATATTTTGGCCATTTAAAATTTACTCTTGGGTTTGATTTTGACCACCATCTTGACCCCTAGGGTAGGATGATGAAAGGTAAATGGAATGCTGGCAGATACTGTGAGGATAATGAAAATAGGCAGTCAAGCTTACGAGGGTTGGTAAATATGTCATCACTTAGAAACAAAGAATCATGAAACTTTTAAAACACAAAAACTTAAATTCTTAGATACTTTGTTGAATATCCCTATATGATGAGCTTCCTGCCTGATGTAGCTGGTTTGCATTTATTTCTGATTCATTTCTATCCTCTGATGTCTTCTGTCTGCCATCTCAGATTCCTTCTACTTTGCTGGAATTCAGGTCCTTCTGTAGATTTCTTCTGCCTTACTGGAATTCAGGTCCCTCTGCATTGCTAGAAATCACTGTATTTCTAGAAATCAGGTCCCTTCTGCATATGAAAAATACTTGGAGGGTTCCAATAAAGCATAAAAATGCTTATCCCCCTCACAGGCCTAGTTATTGACTTGTCCTCAAGTCAAACAAAAACTTGATTTAT